>KZ121026.1:16890-36143 GCA_002157025.1 Melampsora abietis-canadensis | reverse complement strand
CCACACGATAGCGCAGTAGCTAGTGAGGTTAGATTTCTGACACCTCGGGATCGCAAAAATGAGAATTGTAGAGAGAAAACTAAGCTCAACAGCACTTCTTAGTCAAGTTTGGAGCTGAGCATGCTTTGCTGGTTCTTTCAATGAACATGAACTCATGATAAAACAAAGTGAATCAAAAGATCATAAAGATTCATTTTATTCTTCAGGACTTTGAAATTGAAACAAGTGGAAAAAACATTAAGTAAAAAAACATTCATTTTTTTAGATTCTAATTGAATCATTTTCACGTTACAACAACTCAAAAGAAGGAAATTGAAGGATAAAAGTACAAAAGAAAGAACTCGGTTTTTTGGCAAGAGAGATGTGGTGATAAGACAGAGATGATTGATAAACTTGACGAAATGAGTGGAAAAAAGGCATCATGAAAATCATACGTTAAGTTTGAAAAGGCATTCGAGTGATAATTGAGAAGAATAAAATACATTGATCGTAAAAAGTTTCTGAGAAATTGAACGAATAATCTATATATGAAGAAGAATCCATTCAATTATGGACCTCTGCTTCAAATCTATATATGAAGAAGAGGAATCCATCCAATTATGAACCTGTGTTTCAAATCTCAATGGAAATAGAAATCAAAAGAAATGACTTACGAGAATCTTTTGCCGTGTCTTTGATGACCGGTTTACAAAAAAGTTTTCATAACTTCCACAGCACCTTCCACCCCTTTCCAAGCATCACAACAATACCTGAAGACTAATTGCATTTGTTCATCTATAATTTGATTAGGTCCACATCTACATTTATGAGGTGGTGACCAATCTTGAATAGATTCACCCTTTTTAACATCAAAGAATTCTACAAAGAATTTAGGATTAATCAAATCGATTTCTTTTTTAAGTCTGATGATTTGGTTTGTCATTAAGTTGATTTCGTAATCCCAATCATCTTTTAAAATTAATTTCTTTTGTTTAAAGATCAATTGGGATTCAGGTATATGAAGCTTAATCCGATCTATGATTTCTTGTGGTAAATTCTTCAAGTTTTTCGTAAGTTTCAAGTTTCGTAAATCGATTAGAAATTTCACTTTTAATAAAGCTCCAGCGACCAAACTAGAAATCAAAGGAACAGAACAAAGTCTCTCAACTGACTCGAAAGCATCATAAGTCGAAACTTCAGGTCCCATTGATTGATGAGCAAATAATCTACTAAAAGGTGACGAAGGATCGACTTGCATATTAATTCTACCTCTAATATAATTATAAGATTCTTGATCCTGTTCTAATCTCATCATCAAAAATGGTACTAAGTCTCTTGTTTCGACAGTTTCAACCGGATCTAAACCAATTATACCAGTTGAAGATTTAACGATAATCATTCCGTGTTCTAAAGCTTCAGAAACCGATTCTTTAGTATGAATGTTCATCAAACCGTCAATAAGGTTTGATCGATAAGCGATATAAGTTGAACGTAATGATAAAGGTGCAGTATTGAATGATGGATCATTTGGATGTTCTTGAATGGCTTCTTCTAATTTCAATCTTGCTTTTTTGATTGTTTTACAATCTTTTTTGTGATTTGTCCAATCTTCTTTTTGGTGTGTTTCACTACAATATTGTTGAACTTTACAACCAGTGCAAGATTTTAAATCTTTGTTCGAAGGACAAAGAACACATTTTGGATTAAGAAGTGAATGTACGACCATGGTTTTAGTTTCTTTGAGATCGGATGCGAGTGAGTAGCTACTGAGATGAGATTCTAAGAAGTGAATTTTGATGGATGAATGAAAGGTTTTTATAGAAAGTGAAACGATTTCATGTAACTTGAAGTTGGTTTCGAAGGGTTTGAAGGAACTTGTTGGATGTATGCTGTATGTAAATGAGTCCTTTGTGATTGGTTGGGGTCCGGTGACGGTGACGGTGACAGTTGATTTGGAAATCTGAATTCTCGAACCACTTGATCAACTCTATACAAACTGATCTCCGTTCCACATTCATTTGTGTAATTGTAATCTGGTTTCCCTTTCACCAGATTCCCTCAATCTCACATTCACAGATACCAGACAAGTCAGATCAGCAACACCCCAACTTGATCTATGAAAGGGAAACAAGTCATGCCTATTAGCTGCAGTAGCATAGTCCAAATTTCGTTGTTTGAGTGGTATCTTTTGATCTAGATTAATTCGAAATCTTTCTGAATCAACGTTTTTTCTTTCTCAACATCACTGGCAAAGAATCTAGTTTGAACAAAGGACTTGGTTTGATTTGGCTTCAGAAGATGGTACATTACGCATGATCAGCGCATAAGCTGGACTGATGAGATCTGCCACACACAAAAAAGTTGATAAGAAGCAAACTGAAGGGAGCGAATATGGCTACATACAACACATCCTGAGACCCGAATGTGGAGATGAGTCCAAAGGAAGGTTAATTCACCTCGGCTGAGCAGTCATTTTTGATACATCAGAATCTCTCATGTAGCCTCTCATCGCGTCTCTGAGTCTGAGAGTTGTTATTGTAAAACATCGGCCATCTAGACCCTTGGATCTTGGATCATTCATCAAAGTATGGGGGGGAGGAAGATAAACAAATGCTTGGTGTGAAAAGTAGAATCCCCCCTTAACTAAATCCCTCGTGCAGAGGTTTAACATAGCAAGCGATGTCCGAGGCACGAGGGACTTACCGGAAAAGATGGAAATTTGGCACGGAAGGGAATCACTTTATAGGGGAAATCTTGGATTTCCTCCTCATCAAAATCCCAATTACCATTTTTTTAAACAGGTGGTCTGGTAGAAGCGTGGCCTTCTTCCCGTCCAATCTCTCTATTCTGAATTTTCAAAACTTGATTGTGGGAGAAATTTCCCTTGTGAGGCAAACATGGTCCTCATGAAATTTAAGAGCTGGCTGTGGCACGATTGTCAATCTGAATTTCAACTCAACTATAGTCAAAGCTCAAATTTCATGAGCACAATGTTTTCATTGTAAGGGAGACTTTGCCTGATTTTTTTCTTGACATTTCTGATTAACCCTCTGCACGAGGGACTTAGGTAAGTTGGAGAATTCCCCTTGATGGGTGGCATTTGTTGCACCCGTGCTCATGTCCCCAGCTTGAGTGGGTGGGACAAGGAGCCATTTCTTCTTTCATGGAACCGTTGATGATAGCTGAAATGATCAATAGCATGCTTCATTAAGCCCCTCACAAGTGCATTTGCCGCGCCCTTTTTTTGCTCAAAGTGCTCTTGTGCTCTGCTCTGGTAAAGGCCCCTGCGGGGAAAAGGACACATGCTGGCTGTTTAAAGTATTACAAGTGTTGTTTTGGGTACAAATGGTGGTGCTAAAGGATCTTTGAGAGGGGCATTACAGTAGACTTGTTTTTTATTTGCAAACTTAAACTGACTTACTCAAGTCCCTCAGCAAGACACTGGATCCTCACGGACTCAGGTGTCTCTAAACAGAGCTTGCAAACTTAAGAAAGCCCTCCAATCTTTCACCAACTTTCCAGTCTTTGATGACACTAACCATACCCAATAAGAGACCTGCAATTTTTATACAGGAAATTTATCTTAGGATTGTGGAATTCCCCCACTGCATGCCCTATCAAAGAAAAAAGCCAGTTTGTCAAAATGAATTGGCCAGGTATTTGTTGAAAAGCTAGAAAGTTTGCAAAATCCATGTTATGGTATGTGACCAACATTATATACTTATGATCCTCCTTAAGCCTTTTACCAAGGGCATAGCCAATTATTGAGATTCAAAGATTTCATATATTGACATTGCAAGTGTAGTGAAGGTTTTCAAGCCATCAAGTGGTTCCAAGGTCCATCGAATGTAGACTGCTTTGAATGAATTAAAAAACATTCACATTTGTCACTTTTTATCTGAATCCAGTGTGCAAGGAAAGAGGGAAAGAATTGACTCCAAAACAAAGTTCCAGAAAAAGCACTTCACTTTGTAGATCCTCTTATGGGACTGGTCTTTATCTTAACTCCACATGAGATAGCTGCATATAGTACATCATTTATCAAGGCTCTACAGGCAATCAACTTGGTATGATTATAAAACATTCATAGAAGTAGATATTTCTCCAGAAAGGCCCAACCTGTATTACAAGGAGAGCCATCAAGCCCTCAGACTTTAGGTCATTGCATGAAAGGTCTGAGGGGAGTTAAGGAATCACAAAGACACATGAAGCTGGGGTATCTGTCAAAATGATAAAGACAAATCTAAACTCTGTGAATCACCTTTGGAAATTGTTGGAATTTAAAAGTGTAACTATTTCAAAAAATTCTACACAACTGCCAATTGCAAACTAAAACTGTGCTTCAAAAAACTCACTCCCAGGATGTTTACAGCATATCCACCCTGATCATTATGTTCTGATGATGCTTGAATCTTTCAATCAGATGGAAAGGGAAATCTTGGAAAATACAGATATTTGGAAACAATGGGTAAATTTACTGGATTTGAAATCATGGCACTTTTCCTAGCATGTGGATGTGTTCAAGTCAAGACAAATATGTAATCTGGATGAATGTAAATTAAAAAATCTGCATCAGTTTATATCCTCCTTTGCACCTTTTAAAGAGAATGGAGTTCAAATCACCTGTTACAAATAGTCCTCAAGCCAATCATCAAAATTCCACTCTTGTTATGATGAGAAATCATCCTTTATATTGGGCTTTCCATAATTCTACTAGTTTCTCAAGTACTGCAATGGACACCTTGCTCCCACTTCGGAGGTTCATGAGATGGATGAAGACATTTTGAGGAGTAACTGTTTCACTTTTAGACCAACGGTTGAAAACTTGCTTTCCTTTGAACTGTGCAACCTCTTCCATGTTCAAATTTCCCCATCCATTGATGAAATAATTTTTCAAAAATTTGAACCCCTCATCTACAATTGCACTATTGCGTTTTCCTGGAAGATATTCTTTATGTGTTGATAGGAATCCAAAGAAGAGATACTTCATTGTTATGTCAACTTGTTTCCATGTATGGGTCAAGTCCTCCTCATAAATTTTATGAGGAATACATCCTTGGGCCAATACAATGCGTTTTAAATCATGTTCAAACCAAGAATTAATGGCATTACAATTCTCATGAGCTGTCAGTATTTGACTTCCTTTTTGCCTGTATGCATGGTAGTGTTGTGGTTCTGGCTTGGGGATTTTGGAGATTGGATTTGGTGTTGCAAGTGTCAAATCAAGTCCTAAGTTTCCAGAACTAGATGGTACTGATTTGCTGGTCCCTGATCCTGGTGGTGATAATTTCAGCCAATTTTTGTCAGCATCCTTGAAATTCATAAGGGTGTTTAAGACAGTATTCATCATGAGAAAAACTAAAAGCTTTATTGTGCATTGTGAGATGTACATTTTGTAAGGTTTTTCTTGAAATTGAAGCTTTTGTTGAATTAATTTGATCTAGAGATTATATGTTTACCAAGAATTTCAACACTTGAAGCAAGGCAACAAACCCTCTACTAGTAGATCCTTCAACGCACAGTAGCCATGTATATGTCCAAAAAAAGGAACTGAATCAAGTCCCTCCTTGAGACCAATGGCCAATGGACTTGAAACATATGCAGAAGTCTTGGAATGCTCCCTTTTCAAAGATGGGTATTTTAGATCTTTCAAGGTCCACCTCAGAAACTGAATGACCAGAGCTAACTCAATTATCTTTCTCCTTGAAACAGATGGCCAAGGGGCCTGAAACCATGCCAAGGCAGCAGCACAGCACAGCATGCTCGGGAATGTTTCACAATGAGTAACCTTATCAGTTATCAGGTTTTTTTTCAAGGGTATAACATAATTTGCAGTTACACTATCTGTTATAGAATGACTAATATAGAATCTTGCCACTACCTCAAAGCTGTATGGTAACTATTATAGTTGTTCTAGAGCTCCAATAGCTTAATAACTGGCCCCAATCAAGATATTTGTATAAAATCCATAAGTACTTTGTAAGACATTGAATTACCCCTAAATGTTCTCAGTTATATACATAGGAAACAATTAGTAGAAAACATGAAAAAATAATATGCAAAAGGTGTGTCAAAAAAGAGCCCCAACAGACATTTGACTTCCACCCTGATCAAGTAGTGGACCAATTTTAAACATACACCAAAAGCACTCAGAAAAAGGTATGAAAAGAATGATGAGATGAGGGCACAAAAAGTCTTCTACCCTGATATACTCCACAACACTGATAAATTTGTCTCTTAGAGGGACCCCCTCAACTCACTACAAAAAGGTCAATACCAACCTCTTGATAGTCATTGGAGTCAGACTGCTATCATAAGAATCAAATTCATAGGAATTGACTCAAGGGTCCTGTTAATGAGGTGAGAGAAACTTGGAATGATCATCAGAAAATACAGGACCATTGCAAGGCCATGCCTCTCTTCTAGTGGATCCATCCTGTGACATGGCTGATTTGGAATTGGGGCATATTGGTGGTGGTTTCTTTGAGAAATGTACATGTGGAGGCTAAATTGTAAAGCTTGCCCCTGTCTTCCCTCATTTGCAGAAGGATTGATGTAACTGGAGCCAAGGCTGATGTGTAACTGGGAAAGAAAATCTTCATTCTGCAGGGAAACATAACTTGTCTCAAAAATTCCTCTTACAAGAATCTGAAAACATAGGTATTTTGAGACACATCAACCTATCAGACATTTTGCCACTGAGAGCTACATGGTTCTGCATTAGTGTTAAGGGGAGCACATCTGTCTTGGTTTTGCTTGAAGGTTATGGATATTTCTTGGCACAGCACACTTTCCAGAAGTGGTTTCTTTTGCTCTTTGGAACTCTATCTTATCTGATTTGCTTTGTTTGTATACAATAACAAAGCTGTCTGAATTGCATTCCTTCTTGATATGAATGGCTGAAGGACTTGAAACTCAGCATCAGCCAACTAGAATCCAACGGCTCCCCCAGAGCTTTTCAGTGCAGGTCCAGACCTGGTAGACCCCCCATATGCTAGGGAGACAAATGGGCTGGGGGGGTTGGTGTAGCATTGAGAAAAGGTGTGTCATATTGATTCATACAGCATATATTTTTTTGGGTCATTACATGTGTATATCACCAAAGAGATGCAGCAACATCTCCCAAGTTTAGTGTCAGCCAATTGTGACAATTACCACCCAGAATAAGACTAATGGCACAGGATTGAATGGAAGTTACAAGAATTTCTGGGTTCATAACCTCAATCATACAGCCAGGTGTTGAACCCCAGGTCAATTGCCTATTTTCTTTCTGAGTGACAGATATCTGGTGGTTAATCTGGCTGTGGATCAGGAAATCAGAAAAAATCAACAAACCAAACCAAAGAATCTTTGACATGTTTGGAGAATTGGTTTCCCTATCATTTCAGGCTCTGGGTGAGCCAAACACCACTAGAGAACAGACAGGGCTCATGCTGAATTCAAAAATCCACAGACTTCTTGTCATGTCCCCCTTTCTGTAAAATGTTTTTTTGTTTGAAACACTTTGCATCTCAGTTGCTTTGTACATATACTAAAACCAAGATAACTCAATCGTCTTCCTCCTTGAGAAAAATGGCCAAGGGACTTTAAGAGCAGCCCAGATTTATCCAGGTGAAGAATCTGTTTTAATCAAAATGGAATGGGCGTCAAAAACAAAGCAGACCTAAAAACAGAAGTGGTCTCTTGTGCAAGTTTCAGGGCCAAGTCATGATTTTCAAGTATGCGCCTACCAACTTAACAGGTACATTTTCTCTTGTGAAAGCATACAAGATATACCCACATAAGAATAATTGTCACTTCTGTAGGCTTTGGAATTAGTACTACTCAGTATGTGATATCCAATTTATGGGTTTGGGTTGCTTGTGATAGCTGAGAATTCAATCTTGTGGCCCAAGACATGAGTATTAATTTGCTGTGCTCATGGATGTACATTCCAAGCCAGAACTGATGGTAGATGGATGAGATTCTTTGAGTTTTTGTTGGATCCCTGTATCACCACCCCACCCCCCTCCCATTCACAGCTTGTGGAAGCCCTGTTTGCCACTGACACAAGTTGTACAGTATACCAGGCCCAGGCCAAACCACGCTCTGAGCACTGAGAAGTATATTTAACTCTTTGTATTTCAAAAGATCCTATTGGTACAATAATTGAAGGCGTGTTGATGAACTTTCAACAAACAGATACAGCAAACAATACAAGTGTCACCTTCATTATTTCTCTTCCTGGTCTTTCAATACCAATGGTTACAAGTGATATGTGCATACAAAGAAGATCAAGACTTGGGTTACCTTTACTTTCAGGCATTTGTTATGAGATCACATAGATAGGAAGTTGTAATGGAAATAGATATGAACAAGCTGAGGACCAAAGTATATATACAACACCTGATGTGCATGAAAACTGCAGTTTTGATTGCAAAACCAAAGCAGTTCACATTTTTCCCAATCATATGGCACACTGTTGGAAAGAAAACTTGTGATATGAGTGACACGATAGGAAATTATGCCATGTTTACAACCTTAACACTTGCAGGCAGGAACCCAAACCAAAGAAAGAAAGGGAAGTGAAAGTGAAATCCTATGAATATAATTACCCAAGTGCAATTGCTCTCTGTAAACATTGAGGCCAGCCGTCTGCATGAGAATCCAGAGGGGCCATGAGGCAGCAGCTGATCCAAGACTTCTACAGATAGGGGTCAGATGATCATCCAACAAAGGTCTACGCAAGATAACTTGAGATGGAAAATGAGTAACGGTCAAGAGGTTTGACACAACCTGGAATCACCACTTGACTGTCTTGCTCCTCAGAATCATTTGGGGGAGGATGATATTGGTGGCCTGGGCCAACAAGTGGCAAAAGCATCAAGTTCACCTGAGGTCCTGGGACTTGAAGTCAAAAACTTGTAGAGTAAATTGATTCCTCCGCAAAATCCTATAAACTTACAATGGTTTTGGTTATTTATACAACAAACACAAAATATAAAAGTAATGGTAGGAAAGAAAACAGTTTTATGAAGCTGACACTTGTTGGGTGGACCTCAAAATTCTGAAGGTGAGAGCGTGGTTTGGCCTGGTATACTGTCACTCCTTGTGTCAGCAGCAAACAGGGCTTTCACAAGCTGTGAACAGAAGGGGGGTGGTAGGGCTACCAAGGGGGGGATACCGGGGTCCTTTTTTGTTTTGTAAAAAGTATCATCAAAACTGAAATTGCTCAAGTTTGAAAATTTGGTTTTTGCCTCTTTCTACAGTATTGAAATGCCCCTGTTTACCTAGATCATTACAGGGTCTTCTTGGAATCTGCATTAGCTCTTTTTGATGACATGATGACCCGTTTGAGAATTGTGTTCTTTTGGGTGTCAAAAACTTTATCTGAACTCAGTGGTCATGTATATATCTTGAAATCAAACACAAACTGCATATTTGATGATTGAAATATTGTGCTGCAGCATCACACTGGTTGTCCTTGTGTTTAATTCATCTGGAAAACCACTCTGTTGATTCCCTGTAGTACATTGGTCATACTGTTAGATTGTGCATATGTCAGGGAGGATCCTGTGTTTCCAGGGAGAATTTGAAGTTATGATGGTCTTGATAGTGCATTCCATGCAATCACTTGCAAAAAGGAGTGTGAAATATGGCAACAGACTTGTGTTGAAACCCAATCACCCAGTATGTGTTCTGACAGAAAACAGCTTTGTTCTCTCAATGTTATAATACAAGTGTTGTACATCTCCTCTGTCTGTATCCTATAGGGCTTTTAAACTTCCACACAAGTATCTAGACAATCCCATTTCCATCATTCTTTACCTGGAGCAATTCATCCATCTCTGGATTAGTAAACTTTCTGCTACACAGCCAGCTTGTAGATCATCAGACAAGCTTGACCATTCTTGCTTGCCAAAGCTCAACACAGTTCATTTCTCATCAGCCAGCATTAAGATAGGTAGGTCTGAGCTTTTCAACAGCTGATCATAAATAAACAAAAATCAAAAGATAAATGAAACCATTATGAGGTTTTCAAAAATCTGGTCTCAATCGTCTTCAATATTCTGCTTATGAGTAATTCCATGACCATTGTGGCCAAAAAAATAAAGCTCTATTGAAACATTGTTTAGAACTATATATGTAGACTCAAAGTGTACAATTCATGCAAGGACTGAACATGTGAGAGATTCAATCAAAAGGTCAAAACAAAAGGATTGATCTTGCCCATGATCAGGTCTAGCTTATACACAAATAGTTGCACAAAAAATGTGAACAGTTAATTTACAATGCACAAAGATATTGATATCCATAGAGAATCTATCAAGGAAAATCTTATGCAGAATTGTATGTAGAAGCAAAAAAAATGGAATTTCATAAACAAATCAAGATGATAAAAATGTAGAGAGAAAAAGATGTCTTATTAGATACATTCAAGTTGATCTGGATCAATTGATTTTAAAAGTTCAGAAGTAGATTGATGAAATTGATTTGAAGTCTTAATCATCCTAATGGTTGTGATTGGATCAGAAGCAACTTGTTGATCATTCAAATGGTTTTCAATTTCATTTGATAAACTGGTTTCAGATTGAGGTTTAATGACTACACTTGGCTTTTTTCAAAGACCAAAAAAACAAAAATAAGATTGCACATAGGTAATCAGTTGAAGAATTGATTTGATTTGATGAGGATGATGATTTTGTAAAAGACCTACACTTGCATTGAGTTTTATGGTTAGATCACTTTTGAGCATTTCATCGAAAGATGTGTTAGAATTCAATTGATCAAGTTCAAGTTTCCATTTAGACTGATCTTCTATGATTTCTTGATGATCATGACGATGTTGTTGTTTTGATTTCTTATCTAAAAGTTTAGTATAATTGATCAATTGATTTAACATCCTACACATCATTCGATTTGAATGGTTCTAAATTGTTTATCCTCGGTTTATTTCTTGGATTGGTTTTTCTTTTGATGATGAAGTTTTAAGCACCGATCAGATCATCTCTTGTTCATCTTCTTTTATCCTCTCTCTTTGATGATAGTCTTTTAGGTTGAATCTTATCTTTTGATTCAAAAATCATCACATTTCTAAGTAATTGGTGGGTTTGATTGTTCTTTCTTCTTTTTAGTGAACTTCATCTCAAGTTTCTTATTTCTTGAAAATGACAACAAACAATCGTAATCTCATCCTCCATCAGATTTATCAAAACGAGATCTAGAATTTCCAAAGATCTCCAAGTTCATCATATCACATTTGAGTAAGTTTGAATCCGCCTCTCAGCTTTCCACGCAAAACGTTTGGGTTTCATTCAAATTCTCACATTTTCTTTAACCCTTTTACACAAAGCTATTATCTTTTCGCTATTGCCCATCTCTCTCACATTTAATTATTGGAAGAACACTTCTACCATCAACTTTTGAAGTGATACGAAAATCCTAGATCGGTAGAAACACAAAGACCCGATCGGGAAGTGACGATTGGTACAAAGACAATTAATCGATCAACGCCAACAAAAAAATTAAGATCAATTGTATCTCACCATTTCAAAAACCCTTCAACCCATCTCTGTCTATTCACAATCAATCAAGGAACCTCATTGTCTCCTGCAAGATAAATTACAATGACACGCAGAAAATTGAAACCTCCAAGCTCTTTAAATTTAACGAACACTCTCAATATAAATTCTGATCAACTTCATTATGATCTAGAAAAATTTCCTTTGCCTATCTTCCCTCCTTTGATTTATCTTTATCAACCTTCAAATTTGAAATTTAAAGATTCAAGATTAGTTATAAAACATTTACCTAGAATCACTTATTGATCACTCACCTAATATCTGATAAAAAATAGTTCAAGTATTGAAGTTCCTTGGAAGTTGTATTTTTAAGCGCGTGTTATGTGATGTTATTTTTATCGATTTTAGTCATGTGTTTCCTCTTGTGTACGTATTGTAGATTCCCTCACTTGATTATACTCTTTGGTCTCGTTATCTTATTGGTTTCTTTCTGTTTGTTTACAAGATGCTTGTACTTTTCCTGATGATCAAAGAAATGGTGCAGTTTTCTCTAGTTTACATCATGAAAGACGAATATCTTGAAAAATTTTGTCAATTCAGGGTACCAATTCATCTTCCAAAACTGATCTGTCGTAATTGAGAAGAATCTGGCCAAAGTTCTGATGATTGCGAATAAAGAGAGCCAATATAAGGAGAAGCTACATGGAGGGTACACAAAAAGATGTATAGATAAGATTAAACTAAGATATTCGAGTCAAGGCTAGGAACAGTACTATGATCACGCGGCAAGGAAGGGATGATACAGTCAGTCTTACGAAAGAAACAACAGCACCCCTTTCATCCGCCAATGAGAAGAGATATTTTATGGGTCAAAGTAGAGGAATATGATGAGAAATCGGAAATCAACAAACAACTGCTCTGAGAAAAGACCAAAAAGGTATAAGCCGTCAACCAGCACCAATGAGAACCAGTTGGCGAGGTTTGAATGCATATCAAGATGTTAAATCGTAAGAAGACCTACAAAGCGACAATGCCACTACCAACAGGTGTAATTTTTAGGAAAACGAACGATGACACAAGAAGATCTACAGGAAAAGCAAAAGTTGGGTTTCTAATCAGAACGATATGAGGAAGGTGAAAAGACTTACTTGAACAAACACTTGATAAACAGGAAGGGAACATTTAAAAATGAAATACAATCATTGAAAATATCTACAGCAGAAGTGTCTGATGTGCTGTAAAAGCAGCATCAAAAAGCAAAGGGTAAGAAGACTTTGTACTACAACATAGATTTATGTTTCGTGTGAATTTTTATGGACAAAGGATGAAAATTGCTTCACGGGACCAGGGTCTTCTGAAGGCGATAAGAATATGGAATAATTGGATGGTTTTTTGTGTGGTATTATAGAAGTTTGACATGTAGTCGAAGATCGGTTTTGAAATGAACAGATTGGGCTGCCTAGTGACGAGGTAGTCAGTGAAAGGATCTTCTTCAGGGAGAGGAAGAACCAATAAGACAAAAGCTGAAAATGAGCAGTCGACATATGGAAAGGAGTGGATAAAATTGTTATGTAACTCAAGACCACGCGTAGATGTGGTGAAAAACTAATAGGAACAATGGTATTTTCTTCCTTCATGATTTTCGTAGCAGTTGAGGGCATCACAAACTCCATGCGGACGCTTGCAAGGTATTCCAGACTTGGGAGCACACCGGCCTCGGTTCCAACCCCAACAAGGTTGATCAACTTCAGCGAGATGAGCCGTAGGACTCTTTTTGTAAGACTTTTTGCCAGGCTTTTCGTAAGGCTTTTTGTAAGGCTTTTTGCAAGGCTTTTTAATGGGTTTGCTAGGCGGACAGAATGAAGAAGTAGAAGCTTGAGAGGCCCTGGGTCTCGATGGTGAAGCTATAGACGGTTTCTCGTCATGAGATGAACTAGGGGGGTCCTGCGTGTGAAGGAATTTTTTTTCAAAGCCTTTGAGAGATCGAGCGTTGTAGTCACCCCAAGTAAGATTGGGCTGGCAGCAAAACTCGAGACGGCAGGCTTGGTCGTATCGCTCAATGTCAGCCAAAGAGATGTCTCCTCTCCTTCGTTTCGTGAGATTGATGATGCGATCGAAATAATCACGAATCGAGGCCAGAGCAGGGTGGAAGGCGGCCATGTAGGCCAGTTTGATTGTACCGATGAGGTTTTGAAAAGCAGAGATGCTTTCAATTTCGAGCGGCGTTTGTTGTGGACAAGAGTCGAAAGCCCAGTTCTTCGCAGCATCAGCGTCCTCGAGACGTCGATTTCTGGAGGTACCGTATACTGCTTGCTCAGCAAAGAGCTGACGAAGATCGATATATGAATACTCGAGAAGAGTTCTAACAAGGGATGGTGGAAAGTTGACCGGTTTATTGCGGGAGATGATGAAGTTTATACAAGATTCTTTGATATGTTTTCGATAAAAAAGGGCAATCTCTTGAACCTCTGAGGCCATTGGAGTGAATCTACCATCAAAAATCTCAGGAATGTTCGCGTTGAAAGGGTAAACGAGAACTTGTGGGACGGTAACGACGGAGTTTGGAAAAGGTCGAGAATTGGCATGAAACTGCAAACGATCAACATCAGGTCCAGAGAGTAAGTGATCAGTTGAAGGAGAAGGTTGTCTAGCTGCGTTGAGTGGTGAGAGGAAGTGAGTTCCAAGAGTAAGAAGGTTTTGACCAACAGGATTGTCAGCTGGTTGATCTCGACGATCAAACGTGGGATGCATGTTGGTGCGAGTCAGAGTGCAAAGACGGGCAGGAAGATAAGGCGCAGCCGGGTTTCTTTGACTAGTGATCTGGGTACCGGAAGAAGTGACCATAAGGGAATCTCGGGAAGCGTCGTTTGGAGGCAAACAGGGAACCTGAGCAGATGGTCGAATGCTGGCTTCCATGATATAAACTGACATCCCCCAAGTACAGTAGGGAGCTCCGATATCTATGACATGAGTCTGAAAACCGGGTTCGTAGTAGGTTCTGATGGCATGCTGAGCAACCGCTGAGCAGAGGAAGACAAAATCCGGCTCATCTCGTGGAAACATGCCAGCATATCGATCGCGGAGATCATGTATGCTGATGTGATCGCTTCCATCGCACCGAAAGTAATGCTCAAGAACGGCGTCGATCTTGGCAAAGATCTGATCAATATCGACCACTTCATTCGAGCTCATAGTAGCAATGAGAAGAGAATGTTCACAAAGATGAAAAGTCTGAGGATGAATAGGTATTTATGATGATGAAGGATGTGGCGAAAAGATGACTTTGCGAAAAATCGTGAGAATGGTGTTGAGGGAAACAAAGATGATCTAAGAGTAGGTGGGAACAAAAGGGGAGTTCAAGCTCCACCAAACTCTTTAAAAAGTCATCGAGTGGAACGATCATCCTCATCACACAGTAGTCGAACGTGATTAAAAGAAATCTGATAACGGATTGCTGAGAGGGAGGAGCGCACTTCTCGGTTGACTGTGCTGTGAGTGAGACGTTCCTGTGACATACGAAGATAAGCCATCTTCTGATGAAGATAAGCCAACTTCAGGAATTCGAACTTTGACAAAAAACATTTTGAAATGAGAAGCTTGACTAAGCAGGACTAAGCCCCTCATGAGCGCGTTCGCCGCACCTTGCGAACGCGCTCAACGCGCTTGTGAGGGGCTTACATCCTTACTCAAACTTAGTGAGATGATGAATTATTCTTATGAGGATAAGCCAGCGTCTTCTTATGTAAGAGTTGGACATTTGACACCAAAGATTCTGAAATGATAAATTCAATCTACATAATAATTATCATGACCAGAACCTTTGGCCTATCAATCACACTCCTTGCTGTTGTTTTCATAACATTTCCCTTTTTATCCCGGGCGGCCAAGTTTGCGTCTGGTTTCAAGGTTCAAGATGTCGAGAAGCGTGAGTGGCTATTGCAACTCCCAACCGCTCTTGCTCACGACCCATAGCTTGACTTCTCTCTCTTCTAGAATGAACCAGGGATGAAATCAAAGATTCTATTCATTGAGGTCAATTCAGAAAAGCTTGACCGATTTTGCCCGCAAAACTCGAGCAAATCGGCGGGAAATTGGTGACAAGCTTTTCTAAATTGACTGTACAAGCATAGATATAGGAGACCCATTCAGTGTAAAGCACCAGATATACAGCTTTCCGACTTCGATTGGGTCGGAAGCATCCACAGGGGAACCGGTAGACAGACGGTGACTTTCTTGCGCAGTGTAAAGGCGTTGTAAGGAATTTGCTGACACCAACTTTGTACCTTCCGGCCATCATCTTTTGTAAGATATTTACACAGCCATGTATAGGGACATGAAACTTTACGAGCATGCATACGAGACGCTAATCCACACAGGTATATTGCTCCCTACTTAAAGCTTGATAACTCCCTGGAATAAACTACAACTCATGCTTGCAGACTTTCTGACTTTTGTCGCGCCTTCCTGATGCAAATACTCAAACACGAAATCTGTACCTATCTGTGACAATCTTTAGTGAAGTGCGTACATAGATACCGGGGAAGAGGAGGTTTTGGTTCAAGTGATAGGTGTGATGACACAATTGAGGGATGTAAAATCATATAAATCCTGGCCTTTCGGAGCTGATATCACTCTAAAGCAACACAACGGAAGAATCAAACTCGCCAGATACATCACAGCGGACAATCGGAGCCTGGCTGAAAGCCTTCCTTCCCTTGCGGAAGTGGAGACTGAGACTGAGTTACTCAAAAAGTACGGTCGATGTTACCAAGCTTGGAAACAATTCTACCCCAAATTGCTTGAGTTTTGCGGGCAACTTTTTCCAAGCTTTCTGAGATCAAAGTACCCTGCAATTTGAGAAGCAAGTCTCCTACATAAGATGATTTTTTCACGATTCACCTTACTCATTTACTATCTTCCTTAGCATATCACTAACAACAAAAATCATTAGATTTCTCCTTGGATCACAAACTTACAAATCACAGTGTGAGATACGGAGGCCGGAATTAGTTATGAGTCAGCTTGTCCTTTCTATTCAAAATACATCTCCATCTTCAATTCCCTGAACCAAAGGATCCAAAACCCAGGACAAATAAGCAATCAAGAATGGTCATCATCCTCAAAAAACTTCAAGAAATGTATTGACTCATATAAAACCAAACATACGTCTCTTTGCAATCAGATAGGAAAGTCTAAACAGATTGAGAAATCAACAAGTCATTTTTCAAAAGGAAGTTAAAAAGCAAAAAAAGAAGGCTCCATATTAAGAGTGATGATTTCAACGTTTAGATGATCTAACACTTTTACCAGGTCGTTTGCTCCCACCACGTCCACCACCACGTCCACCTCTAGGCCCACCTCTACCTTTACTACCACTCGTAATCCTTCCATCACCTTTACCACCCATTCCTTCAAAATTACTAGAACTCTCTTTATTATTTTCTTTCCATCTTCTACCAGTGATACCTTTTGGTTTAGGTCTACCGAATTTATGTTCTCTGCCTACTCGATTTAATTTGGGTTTCTTTTTACTACCTCTCGTATCATCTTCATTCCGATTACGTTTGTTTGATAAGGTTTCTTCTAATGCGATATCGAAATCTACTTCATCTGTACCTAGTGGAACATCTTTACGTTCTGCGAGTTAACCAAATCATTAAGAATCAAAGAACGAAATAACAAATCGTCAGTTTTGCAAAGAAAGAAATCACAACTCATTACAGAAACGGTAGGCTTCAAAGAGCTCGATTTGATATGTAAGTTTCAAAACCGGAAGCACGCGAAAAAAACTTCACTTTTTCTTAATTCTTTAACCCCTTCTTTGACCCTTTTAGATTCCTTTTCTCTTTCTAATTTCTTTTCAACTTGGATAGCTTTACCGAATTTCTTCAAATCTCTCTTTTTCTTTGAATCTTCTGATGCTTTGATGTTTTCCATTTCACTGATTAATTTTAATCTAATTTTTTCCATATGCGCATCTGATTTGATCATTTCTGCAAAATAATCATCGGGTCTGAAGAACTCTTTGTTTGCTTTTTGGAAGGTTTTGTAGGCTTCTTTCGCTCCTTGAAGTGCTTGTTTATATCTATTGTAGAAGATCCAAGATAAGTTTTTTTCATATGAATTTATTCAAGTGAATCCACAGAGATTGTTTTTCAATTGCTTACAATTCGACTTCTAAGCTAATATCATCATTTACGTCTGGAACTTGAGTAGCCGAAGTAGATTGGATAGTTTGGGTATCAAAGAAATCCAATTGAAGACTAGATTTTTCTTTCATGAGCTCCAACAATTTGACCAGTGCTTTCTAGACTTCCGCAATTTGCATTCGCAACACACCCAATCAGCGATCATACTCAGTAATAAGTAACAGATGAAAGACCGTATAAAGAAAATGACGAACCGTGTTATTCTTAACAACCTTACGTTTGACCATGGCTCCTAAATCTTCATTGTCTGAATCCACATGCATCTTTTCATACTCAATTCCTTCTATTTCCTGATCATCCTCTTCCTCCAAATCGATCACACTCTCATCTTCATCTTCCTCAACTTCTGACCCACTTTCACTGTCACTTCCACTACCTGCTTTACTTCCCTCAGCCTCTGAGCCTTCTCCTTCAGAATGAGTTTGGAATTGCTCTAATACTAAAAGTTCTTGCTCAGTCATATCTTCTGGTCTTAATTGAGAAATAAGTCTTTGAAAAGTTGATTCATCTAGTTTGTCGTCCCCACTTGAGTTTTCATTCGAATCATGATCCTCATCTGAACTCGAATTCGATTCTGATTCCCATTCGTTTTCTTCGTCCTTCACTTCTTCGTTTCCTTCATCGTTTGAGCCTGACTTATCCAAATCTTCATCTACATATTTGGTTGACAAATAGGTCATCAGTTTCCCAACAACTTAGCTAATCTCATCAACTTAAGTCAACATCAAATCACTTACCAATTTCATTCGAATCAGCTGATACTTCTTCCTCCTCTTCTATGATCGATGTTGAGCTAGATTTACGTTTGTCTACTTTAGGAAGCCTTTGTCGATTAAGAATCATTGAGTCTTTGGGCCTTTTGTTAAATTCTTCATCTTTTGATTTTGAAGTTTTAAGTTTTGAAGTTTTATTTTTCAATGAGCTTGAAGTCATCTTCAGTTGGTGTGATTGATCGCTATGGATCTTGACCAGGCTTGTTTGCTAATTTCGTATCAGAGTTGAAAATAGTTTATGATTTTTTGGTGTTAATGAAATTGATGGATATTGAGTTGAGTTAAGACTTTGGAAAATTGTTGGAATTCAATTTCTTTGGAAAAAATTCAAAAACTTTATGTCATTGTGGGCCACGATCAATACAGCTTTTGTTACAGCACCGCTACATACCTGCTACATGTAACACTGACAGGTACTCAGGTACCGAAAAGGGATGTACAGGACTCGGCCATTGGAATCAGGTGGTGGCCGCGTTTTTTGGGACGCCAGGCGCGTCCAGGCGCAGAAACCATCAGGTAGGACGCGCCTGAATAGCAGAGGGCGCGAGGGGCGCGCCTTTGAGTAAAAAACACGTAGAAAACTAGAAAATTCTTTTCAAAGATGGAAATCAAGGCTTTTATGGATGCTTGGACACCATTGAACACAGAATTTATGGGCCACACTGACAGGAAAGACCAGCCTCAAAGCCTTCCAGAGCATCAGGTCCATCAAGGTTGTTATCCAAGTTGCTTCCAAGCCTTGGATCTTGACTTGCTGCAACTGAACTACTTGTTTTCAATGAGATCGGCTT
>KZ121026.1:0-11215 GCA_002157025.1 Melampsora abietis-canadensis | reverse complement strand
CAAGCCAGTGGAAAACTTCACAAATCTATACTCTCTTTGAGCATGATCTATACATATGTACTGGAAAGTGCAGATATGGATTGCTTTGATTTTGGTCAACTTCTTATTTGAAGAATTAGTTAAAGAGATTATTAATTAAAATTATAACATGAAGAATTATGACTCTCTCCCCCAGAAAAAATTATAATGATACATCTCACAACGAAAGAAAGAAAAGAAAAACAAATCCTTTTGTAAACTAAACCGCCTACACATTTATCAAAACCTCAAACAAGAAATGGAGATAAAAACATACATACATCTTGATCCAAAACCCAATGATTATACAAGAAAAAAATGAAATATGAATTGAATTAAGTTTTCTACCCATAATCGAATTGGAAAACGAAAGGAAAAAAAGAACGACAGATAGGAAAAAAAAACTACAACAAGAAATAATTAAGTTGGATGTTATATATGATCATCCCGATATACATAACTCCTGGAAAAACAAAACATCCAAAACCTCGTCAATCTTCTAAATTTCCAAACATTCAATTAAAGAAAAACCACTTGATCAACCAAAACAAAACAAAATTAAACTTACAATTCTGAGGGACTAATCTTCTACGGTTCATTTTTCTTTCCGTAACTCTACTTAAACTTTCGATCCAAGGATCTCTCCATCGGATCCTAGATTCATGATCACTCCAAACTTGTTCAACTTCATCTATCAAACTAGACCTCCACATCCTCATAGAAACCGCTACTTTAGCTCTCATGGCTGGTTCATTCAATTGTCCGCCTGTACTGGTCGGTATAGAAATCACCGTTCCCATCGGCATGAATGGTAAGGGTCCGGTTTGGCCTCCAAGTGATCTGATTAAATATGATGGGGGTGGTAACCCAGATTGGTTGGTTGTGGTTGTTTCTCTGCCGAATGTGGGGGAGACCGGCCGATCTCGTTCCATTAAGAGCCTTTGTTGTATACGTGAAAGACTAGTGGTCTCGGAAGTGGATCGATGGGTTGTTGGAGATGGTTGAGCTTGGCCTTGTGGAGTTACAGAAGTAGGTTTCGAGGCCCCGCCGATCCGACTACCACCCATGATGGATGTGGGAGGAGCACTGGGTGATGGCGTAGGTAAGACAGGTCCAAGAAAACGTGACACCACTGGCACTGATCCGCAGGTAGTGATAAGGCCTTTGACGAGTGGCTTAGGTGTAGGAGGTTTAGCCGCATTGGTAAGTTGGAAATGAAGATTGCAATGTCGAGCTGAATTGGCAGCTGTACTCTCATTGCGGCTACTCGAACCAGATGTTGAGGCAGCGGTAGAGTGTCCATTGATAGGGTTTGTTGCGTGGCCTGAGGACTGATTGAGCTCACCAGCCAGCCAGCCGCGAGACTGTTTGGGGTCCTCAGACGAGGTACCAGAGGTGCCTATCTCCCGTTCTTCAGTGGTTGTTGCCAAAGTGCCAACGAAGTTTTTGATACTTCCAAAGTAACCACTTTTGGATCCAGATAAGACATGCGGATGTGGTTTCTTATTTTTGAAGGTGATCCGAGGGCTAAGGATTGAGTTCACAAATCTGGGTGAGTAGGGTTCGTTAAGATTCGTAGCTTTTTTCAATCGATTTGCAAACTCGAGCCGCTCTTCGGTTGTTAGCCTGCCTGACATGGTTTCCGAAGGCATCGAAGTTTGATCTGCACTACTGGAGGGGTCGAGTTGTGAATGGGTTGAGGCAGCACGAGAGGATGGAAGATCGCTTGGGTCACAGGTGGCTTTGCGCTCATTCGTAAGGGTTGGGGGGCTAGACGCCGGTAGATCTTCGATTGATGTGAGAGTGAGGTTGTACTTAGTTTTGCTGGTAAGTGAGACAAAAGCTTCAGTCGGATCAATTTTAGGCTGTAGAACCAGTGATGCAGTGCTACCAGCACGTTTGATCCCAAGTTTGCTATTGGGCGGATCGCAACCAAGATTCATGAGTGAGACCATGGATCGGTTGGAGTGAATTGAAGTAGTTCTTGAAGCTCGTTTGGGATTCATTTGAGCAACTCCTTTACCCTTAAGATCATGTCTAGCGGTGGCGTTACTGGCACTACTTGTGATCGATGAGGGTGGAGAGTTATTCATCTGAACCGGCTTCTCGTCTTGAGTTGAATGAGGTAGCTGATGGGCAGGTTCGATCACTTGGCGACGAGATCCAGCGATCACGCTCACGCTACCATTCTCATTGCTAGCTCGAGATCTCTCCAACCTCTGGACTCGTTCAATAGAATCTTGTACTCGGTTTCGGCTACGAGACCGGCCTCTTGTATCTGCTTCAGATTCATCCTCATTTGTGGCTTGCGTGAGAGATTCAGTCGTAGTGTTCAGATGGCAAGGTAGTATTGAGTCAGGGTCAGATTGTGGAGATTGGATTAGATTGACGGGTACTTGAGAAGGCAAGGGTGAAGCTGAAGGGTTTGAAGGATCTGGGTTTCGAGCAAAACTAGATGAGAGTGGATTAGGTAATTGAAATGCAAGATTGATTTGATCAAGTGCCGAAAGCTGAGGATTCGAATACTGGAGGATGGGTGGTTCGAAATTTGGAGGCTGTACAGCTGTGGGAGTTGCACATCTGGTGCTAGGTTCACTGACCCATTCCTCCTCTTGGCCGGTTTTGGTGCGAAGCTCGGAAGGATGAGGGTTCAGGAAATCTTGAGATGGAGTCACCTCGTTCTCTTCTTCGTCCTCTTCGCCATCCCCATCTAGAGCGCCTCTGAAAGCACCCTTCCTCGTCTGTCGGTTTCCTGATGCAGCCCCATTCGACTTTTTCCGGGTTACAGAAACAGCTTGTTTGAGATTGGTGCTATCTTTCCGAGTCGGATATGAAGGTCGTTTTTTGTGAAGAGAAGCTTTAGATTTGACGGTAGAGAGGACCAGAGTTGATTGACTACCACCGGGTGATGGATCGGTATTGAGTCGAGTAGTAGAAGTTAGACCAGCTAGTATGTTGGTATGACTTGAGTGACGTTTTGAAAGTTGAGTTAGACGACCAGAAGAATGATGTTTGTTGGGCATCTTTGAATTCAAATCAACTTGACAATGTGTGATTATGTAATCTGAGTGGAGTATAGAAACGACTGTAATAGATACTAGGATTCGGAATCAAGGCTGAATCTTCAAAAAATCAAGATCAGTCGGCTGAAATTGGAGAATCAATTGCTCATCGGTCGGTACTCAGCCCGGCCTATCGAGATACCGATCTGTCGGGCCAGTGTAGCGGGTCACGGGTGATTGAAGAGATGGCAGGTGTCAGGACAAATCCTTGAGGCATGCCATCTACACAAAAACAAACCCAATAAATCACGAAGATGAGCCTGATTCATAGTTGTTCTGATCTTCAGAACTTTTGTTTACAAAACGTTCTAAGTATCTAAATCACAAACAGAATAATTGTTCCGATTTTTTCCATCCAGCCAGCTTGCGTTTGAATGTATGCGACATTTGCCAACAGCCGATGAGTCTGCTAACCGCTTGAGTCGTCAGATTGGTTTGCCATCTGGTTCATAACATCATTGATGGTCGTGACTAGTGACATTGCACCGTGTCAAAAAATGTTGCTATGTCTAACTGCGTACTGAGACATCTTCAGGCGTACTAGAAGTATCTTTGAAATCATAGTGTCACATTGCAATCTAGAATCCCTAGGTTCGAAGTCGGCTACTTCTTACAAGTTATGCTGCAGTTGAGGTTGAACTTGTAGGTTCCTTTTTTCTAGTGGAATGTCTGAGTCTGAATGGTACGAGACATTGAGGATTATGAAGATAGACTTGCGTCTCTAATCCTCGCATCTGGCAGTCTAATAATGCCTATAGGATCAAGACATTAGCATAGTGTAATAGTGACTATAAAACTTCACTGAGGGGATAAATAAATTGTATCATCAACAGAGTCAAACAAAACTCAAAAGAAAAGAAGATATCTTAAATGGAAACAAAGTAAACCTAAACACATTCTTCATCTAACCAAACTAAAAGATCAGGAGTAAAATAGCTCAAAACAAGTGTCGCTCCAGCCCTTAACATCCCATTAATACTTTCAAAAACCATTGATCTTAAATCATATATTCCATTCTGAGCGCCTGCAATAATCATAGCATATTCACCTGATACCTGGTAACATGCTAAAGGATAATCAGATGCGAGTTCGCGTGCTTCTGAAATTATATCTAGGTATGGTAAGGCTGGTTTGACCATTATTATATCGGCTCCTTCGGATACATCTCGAATCTAGTAAAAAAATACCAAGACATCAGATCTTACTTTCGAACTTCTTGATTGAGACAGAAAGAAAAAGAAAGAGGAAAGATCACTGACTATTGCTCGACGTGCTAATCCACGTGCATTGGGTGGAAGTTGATAACATTTACGATCACCAAAAGATGGAGCTGAACCGGCTGCTTCTCTACTCCTCAAACAGATTGGAAAGCAGAACTCAAAATCAGATTCCAAGGATCTCATGATCAATCTGAAGAAAGATGAACGGATGAAAATCAAGTAACCTGAAAGGACCATATAAACTGGAAGCGAATTTAGCAGAGTAAGACATCAAACAACACTTATTCCCAAGACTCGAGTTCATCAAAGCTTCTTTAATAACTCCAATTCTACCATCCATCATATCACTAGGAGCCACACAATCTGCTCCGGCTTTAGCATAATTCAAAGCCACTTCTGCGATCCGTTGAACCGAAAGATCTGTATCGATTTGTCCAGGTACGTTTGAGGTGGTAGAGAAGCCACAGTGTCCATGATCAGTGTATTCACATAGACATACATCAACCGCTATGAAAAGTTGAGGGAATTTCTTTTTGAGGAGATGGATAGCTTTGATCACTGGACCTGATGGGTCATCAGCTGCACTACCTCGTTGGTCCTAGACTAGACATTCATTTGCATTAGTTGAACCGAGTCTTGATCATCGACTAAAGAATCTCTTACACGGACTTTTATACAATCCATAGGTACACCGAATAAGATCACAGATTTAAGGCCCTTTTTGATCAAAGGACCGAGAAAGCTTTCAAGTTTGTTAACTCCCCATCTAATCAAAAACGGAAATATCAATGTTAGTATGCGAAAGAATGATTTCCTATAGAACGATTACACTGACCGTTTTTGACCAGGTAAAGCGTTTATCGGAACTTCTGCTTCAGGTTCGTCAGTGATAAAGATAGGATACATTAACATGTCTTTGGTCAAAGACCTTTCGGCCTGTTAATAGAAAGCAACATTCGTCGGGATTCCAATTAGCAAGGTAAGAAGGATCGAACTTGTGTGCGCGTACCTGAAGGTTTCGAGTCAATGGATGACAATATCCACCTTGGAGGATACTTGTAGGTTTCATGATGATATGTAGCAAGGTAATCAGAGTGATCGAACCTCAGTTGACCGAGATGGATAAAGTGCTGCTGTTCGATGAACGCTGAGTTGATCAGAAGCTTTGAAATGTTTCGAGAATTTCTTGACGACCAAAACTATTTATGTAAGAAGTTTCATTTCTGACCATAGTTTTTTCTTCCGGTAAACTCAACCCCATCGAAGCGAAGAATTTTGAACTCGAACCACCAGTTAACTATTCCGCAGTGACTGCGGGGTCGCGTTCCACTCTCTTTTTCGTCTATCCTCACATCACATCCTTCACATCTAAACCACCTTTAAAACACTCTATATCGCTCTCAAATTCTCTCGCATGCCACCTATATCACCCTCCATCACACGCAAAACAAGATTCAACCCGACAAAAGGCCGGCCGGACGCGTCTCAAGCTCAAGGAGACGCGATGTTGGACCAAACCGATCAGGAAATGGAGTTCGAAGCACAGCAAACAACACCTCAAGCTGCTACGACGAATCAAAAGGTCGAACGAAAATCTCTGTCGCAGATACTGAAACAGCTATCAACGAACAGGCTCGAAAACGGGGACATGATTATACCGGCAGATCTGGTCGACATCATCCTAGCCATGAGCCTATCGATGGAAGAAACAGCATTGAAACTGAACGCGTTGGAATCTCAGATCAAAAGCTCGAACGAAGCAGCTAAGAGGTTGGATAAGATCGAACAGCAGCTGGCATCACTGGCAGAGTCTCGCACCAACAATACGGGCCAGACACCCCAACCCACGCCAAGGAACGACCTACCGGCAAAGCCTCCGACCTGGACGTCGATCGCAGCGAATGGTCTGAAGATAACAACTGCTCAGAATCCTCAAACGCCCCCGCCGAACAAGGTCATTAATGCCTTTCGCCCTAGCCAGGTTGTTATTAGGAGTGTCAAAGATAAGAAGCCGTTTGAAGGAGTCAAACCGACCGAAATCATCCGACGCGTGAACGACGCATTAGCCCAATTAGGAGTGAAAATTGCCGGCCGAAAACTGGAGATCAAGGGGGCAGCAAGTCTGCCTATGGGTAACGTGAAACTCTTTACAGCGACAAAAGCCGAACCAAACTGGCTACTAGAGAATAGGAGTATGTGGTCCACACTTGCTGACCCAGATTTAATTACAACCCCCGCAGTCTTCCCAATCGTAGTTGATTCGGTTCCGATGGAATACTACTCCAAAACAGACGACATCAAGATGATTCTAACAGAACAAAACCCGATAACGCCAGACAAAATCCAGTCGATTAGATGGCTCAGCACACCCAAACCAGGCCAAGTCTCAGGTTCCATTCTAGTTAACTTGTTGGATAAAGAACTGACTACGATGATGTCTAGAGGCTCAGTGTATTTTGAGGGGAACAGCTTACGGGTTAGGGCATGCAAAAAAACTCGTGTACAGTGTTTTTGATGTCAAGAGCCTGGCCACATTAGCTTGCAATGCAAAAACAAACAAGTTTGCAAACACTGCGGTGATGATCATGACTCGAGAGTATGCCCATGTCCCAAAGCTGAGAACTTTAGCCCTCATTGTGTACGATGTGTGAACTATGACACAACCTTGAACCCAACAACAACTGTCGATAAAACGAACTTGAAATACGCCCACCTCGCCTCAAGTGCAAATTGCCCCATTAGATCGAAGGGTCTACCAACACCAATTACTCAAACATGTTAAGACACAACCATATGCAAGAAATACGAAGTCTCCCTTCCTCTACCCCTCTCCCTTTCTCTTTTCACTCTACTAACCACACAACAAGACCAACACACACAGCACCTGAGAATATCAATACTGACATTGAATTTATATTAGGAAGAAATAGCCTGAAAATCGCCCAACTGAACTGTTTCAATAGACAGGCAGTCTTAGAAAATTTACTAGCTAACGAATCCTTTGATATAGTTAAATTGCAGGAGCCATGGATAAATCCGAATACACTCAGACTACCATCACACCCGGCTTGGCATGAGTTCATAGCCTACGACTACACGGCCAGGACGTACGACGAGAAAACACGAACAGGACTTTACGTGTCCAGGAGGATACCCTCATCGAACATCACAATGTTGCCAAGTGGATCGCCGCACATCACGGCGGTGGAAATTGCAGGATATGACACTAAAATCCCCAAACTACGTATCCTATCTGTATATAATCCCCCTAGACACAACACTGGCTTACCAATATTTGACGACTGGCTCAACAGGTACAACGACCGAAAAATACCCACGCTAGTGGGAATGGACGCTAACCTCCATCACACGAGTTGGAACCCGACCAACTACCACCACACCCATCCGCAGGCCAAAGAACTCATCAAAATGTGCGGAAAGGCGGGCTTTAAGATTCAATCTCAAAGACATGTCCCGACCTTCTATCCCAGAGCAAGAGGGAAACCCACCACAATCGACATAACGTGGATCAACTTTGAACTTTCAAAACAAATGGTGGCATGCAGGACCACAAGCGACAATTATGGGTCAGATCACCAAATGCTGCTGACAGAGATAAATTTAAATGACATACAGGAACCGCAAGAACATAACTCGGCTACCTTAGGAAAATTGGACAAAACGTCATATTGTGATGATCTAGAGCACAAGCTGAGTGAATTCCCTGATGAACTCACATCCGTCAATGAAGTTGATACGGCAGTCAACACCATCACAGGCGCAATCACCCAAGCTTTCCTCAAGCAGGGGAAGATGGTCAAAACCAACAGTCACCGACATAAAGCGTGGTGGAATGAAGAGAAATTACGCCCACTGATCAAAGAAAGAAACCGAGCGAGACGCTGGATGATACTAAGTGGAAGTTATGAGGCGGCCCAATGTTATTGGGAATGGAATAACCACGTAAAGTTCACCATCCATGAATTAAAACGCACACACTGGAGAGAGTTCCTGGCTAAGACACAGGGAGGATTGACGTTCAAAGCTTTCAAATACACACAGAGTCAAAGTTCAAACGCCGTGGCACCGCTATATCGCCGAGACAGATCACTAGCAACCGAGAAAAACGAACAAGCTAAGTTATTGTTTATTGGTACATCAGTGGTAAACAATGAATGTGACACTTCTGATTGCACAGGTACTAATAGACGAGACGCACCGGGAACCCATCAACGGGTGTCAGAACACGAGGTATCCGAAGTACTCAAACAGTTGCCGTCAAAAAAGGCGAAAGGAGGGGACGGAGTCCCAAATGAACTACTCAAAACAGCTAAGTCCATCTTAGTACCAATCCTGACCAAACTATTCGAGTCCTGCTTAACACTGGGATATTTCCCTCAGACTTGGAGAACAGCAACCACAGCAATTCTCCGTAAACACGACAAGGACGATTACTCCGAACCGGGAGCTTATAGGCCCATAGCCTTATTGAGCTGCTTAGGTAAAGTCTTCGAAACATTGATAACGAGAAGAATCACACACTGGGCGGAATCAAGTGGGGTTTTAGCGCCGGGACACATGGGAGGAAGACGACAACATAGCACGGACGACGCATTCGTAATATTTACGTCGTGGATTTATCACAAGTGGAGGGAGGGAAAAGTAGTATCCGGACTCTTTTTAGACGTAAAGTCCGCATATCCGTCTGTACACAAAAAGAGACTGACTGACACCCTTAGAAAGAAGAACTGCCCGGAATATATAGTACAACAAATAGAATCCTACCTGGAAAACCGCACAACAGACCTCCGCCTACAGGATTTCCTCTCGGAAAAATTCAATGTGGAAGATGGACTTCCACAAGGATCACCGTTGTCGGTGATCCTTTACATTATTTACAACTCATCGCTATTGATAAACTTAGAAGTCGACGTGAAATCTGACAAGATCTCCCTAGGTTTCATCGATGATATAACCCACTTAGTGGCCAATAAAGACGTGGACCTGAACGTAATGGACCTGGAGGAAGAAGGGGACAGAGCAATCAAATGGGGAAGGAAGCATGGTGCAATATTTGATAAGAAAAAAGCACAGGTTATGCACTTCACCCACAAAAAACACGCTAACCCACATGTTTTGTTCGGAAACCAGGACCTAACACCGAAGACTGAAGAATTGCGCTGGTTAGGGCTCTGGGTGGATCCCAAATTGGGATTTGGACCTCACATACGACGTATGCACCAACGAGGAAAAACAACACTTGCACAACTCAGCAGGATAAACAAATGTTACTGGGGAGTGAACCCCAAGGAAACAAAAACATTAATTATGGCAGTACTAAAACCGCGGATCTTGTTTGGAAGCGTGGTATGGTTTAATACCAAGACAGAGGGTAAAGTAACCAAAATTTTCAACTTATTACAAAACTCAGCTAATAGACTCGTGCTGGGAGCATTCAAGAGCTCCCCAGCGGATCACATGACACACGACGCTAACATGATTTCCTTCAAAGACTCAGCAATCAAATATCACCACAAATTCGTATACAAGAGGCTAACAGCGCCGAAGCCTCACCCAACAAGAAGAATATTAGACACTGAACTATTCAACACACCCAAAAAACTCCTCAGCCCCATACATAGAATGCTACGCAAAGCTGACATAATGCTCCCTACCAATATGAACATAGAAACGATACAGCCGTACCCCGAACCCCCATGGGTTGGACCACGATGCACGATCGAGAATAAAAACGAGAAAAGGGATATAGTCAAAGACCGAATACCAAGACAAATTGAAGACGAAAAGGCCAACGAAGCGTGTATTATATTTACGGACGGATCCTTTATACCAGGAACAGGGGGAGGCGCCGCAGCAGCGATGGAGGAAGGAACTACCAGCCAGGCCTACGGACCGCTGAAGGGTATTTCCAATTATGAAACTGAGGCAATGGCACTGATATTAGGTCTGCTAAAATACAGGACAATAATTACGGAACAACCGACTAGATACAAATCTCTGGCGATATTCAGCGATAGCCAGGCAGCGTTAGAACTGCTCGCAAACCCAATCCAGCCGAAAACCCTACAATACCTGGCGAAGATGCTTAGGCAGGCCCATCGAACTATACCGACGACCCACCATGTTAAACTATACTGGACGCCAGGCCACGAAGGGATCGAACTAAATGAAAAGGCTGACGAAGCAGCAAAAGAGGCTGCTGAGGGCAACACAGAGACAGTATCTCTACCGGTAAGCCTGGGAGGGCTACTTCAACACACAAAGGAGAATTTTAAAAGGGGAGATATTCCAATCAAAAAATTTAAGACGAAAGGCAGGAACATCGCTGACGCATTGAATCAACTGGAAAAAGGACAGGCGGCAGCTATCTTTCAATTAAGATGCGGGCATAGTCCACTTAGGCACTTCTTACATCGTATAGGAGTTGAAGAAGATGATCGATGTGAAACTTGCAAAGTAAAAGAGACACCGACTCACTACTTAATATTTTGTAGAAAGTTCATAACACAAAGACAACAATTCCGGAAAAAATTAAAAGAAGAAAAGATACAAGTTGATATAAACTCAACAGTCAAACTGTTGGATACACCAAAAATTTTTCCTTATCTAGCACAATTCATAGAAGACACACGTAGATTTATTCATCTGAAAACGTACTTAGATAAATAAAAATACAAATATGCCAGATTTCTTTCTTTATGTTTCGTCTCTCCTCTCTATTTCCTTTCAAATTTCTTGTATTTATTTTGGGCGCGAATTGTAAGAAGTGATTAGTGTGAAGGCTTTGTAGACCGGTTCATATTAGTAGACACACATAGAAGTTGTACGATAGTTACATACACATCACTTAGTTAGTTAGTGCGGTATGTGAAATCAATAGCACTTTAAAAAAAA
>MWRH01011821.1:0-10276 GCA_002157025.1 Melampsora abietis-canadensis | reverse complement strand
TTGGGTACATGTGTATGTACTCAGGGCTGACACCAATCCACTTTCAATGCATATCCAGCTGAACCAATCCAAGCAATGACTTTGGCGTCTTTTTTCACTCAAAAGGATATAAGAGGGACTGGTATTCATTTGTCTTAGCTAGGACAGATCACTCTCAATCATTTTGGGATGCCATCAGGAATAGTGCAAGTGTGATGATTAACAGTAATCTACAAGCATGGGAGACACAAACAGGAAATTCCCACATGAAAGGATAAGAACTTCATGAATTTCTTGAAATTCTTGTTGAGGTAAGCCACACAACCAATCATTGATACCAGTTCTGATAGCGGTGATTGATATTTTGGATTGCTGTGCACAATTTCTCAAGCAAATTTGGCAAGAGGCATTCAAAGTGGCTTAAGGAAGATCTCTTACACTCAATTTCTTTCAGGAAATACCCATCCAACTTTACCCATGGTGTAAAAGACTTTCCAAGACAACTAGAGACTGAGGACATTTTCATATTTGATCTGTTTTAGTCCCACAATATTGTATTGCAATTATCTCAACACCTTTTTCCATCTAGTTTTCCATCAAAGTCAATCAGTGTATTGTTTGTGGCTCCTCTTCACAGGAGGACCACATCGCCCTCTGTGTTGTGCATTTCAATCTTTGTCATAGTCAATACTGCAAGCACACTGTGCATTATATTGCCATTATGGTGTGGTTTTGGAGTGGTTTTGGGCACTGCAATGGCACCACTATATATTTTGCTGTCAGCACTCTGCAACCCAGCCTAGACAAACCTGGCTCTTGGGAACACTGCATTGTGATTGCAATTAGTTTTGACACTTTCTTGGTGCAATATGGCACATTTTACACAATATTTGCATGCTGCTCTGCAACTGTGAGTTCAAAAAATCCATTACAGAGTGGTTGTGAAGCGCTATGTTGCACTCACAGTGCAACACAATGGAAAAGGGTCAAATTCCATTGTTTTGCATAGCGCTTGCAGTGTTGTCATAGTTTTGCTGCATAAAGTAGGATTGTTGCAGTTCACAATTCCTGTTCTGGTGTGCAAGCTTCAAGAGATCTTATGCACCCAATATTTTTCCCTTTTCTGTTTTCTTCTCCTATTCTATTCTTTCTCTTCTCCTCATGCAATCTGTCCCAATTCTTCCATGCAAAGTTGTGAATTTCTTCTGATGGTCATTGAGATTAGGCCCAGTCTGCATGATAGATTGAGGATTCAATTGCAAAGAATGCCTTTTGTGAGCATCTTGAGTTTATGTAGTTCTACTACAAACTTTCAACTTCTCTTCTGATTTTCACAGCTTGTTGAACACCACACCTTCTTACTCAGTTCCACAACTCATTCAACATCAGTACACACAATATTTTTGAGCATACAATCTGCTTTGTGACTTGACTCTGTTGGACAAATTTGGTTGAAAACCTTACAGACTCTTAAACTGATCTTAAGTTAACCTTCATGAGCATTGTGAACTTGCAAACAATGGAACTTCCTTTACAAACATTGACAACTTCCAAACAATTGAACTTTTCTGTACTTGAGACCAATAGACATCCCACAGCCTCAGCTACCCAGCTAAGTCCTCATAATTCTCAGTAATCTGCTTCCATTAGATTCTCTTTTGATTCATCAATTCAATCCTGTAGCTCAGCTGACCTTCCTATGCCTTCAAAGATCAAAGAATAGCCCAATGTGAAGATTTCATGGTTGATGTGAGAACTTATATGCCAGTACACACATGGAGAAACACAGCCATTCATTCAAGAGTTCACTGGTTTTTTTAACACAAAAAAATCAAAAATGTCCAAAACCATGTGCAAAACTGGCTTTAGACCAGAAAGTGTGACATCTTCCTGTTCAAAATGTCAGAGTTAAATTGACCAAACCGGTTTTTGCTGAGTTTTGTTCAAAACTTGCAAAAAAAGACAGCACCAACTATTCCAATGAACTCTCGAAGGGCTGTAACACAAGCGCACTTGGTACCAGTACAACAATTGGGTAATCATTTTGATTATATATTCAGCCTTGGAGTCTGCATGATCCCTTGCCCTCAAATCCTCTCTCTCTCATCAGGTACCTTGAAGTATTTTATCAAGTGGTGTAGGAGTTCTCTCTTTTGTATTCAATTTCAATAGCATTCTCTTCATGATACCAATTATTTCAAAAGACTTCATGGTAAGATATGACGTATCTTTGAAATATTGAAAAAGAATTGATGACAAATCAAAATCCAGAAACCTTTACCAAAAACTTTCTTTTGGACCTTGTAGTAATAAATTTAGCATTCATTGTTAGGTACATTTTATAATTCTCAATTTGTACTTTACCCTTTTGGGTGGTACAGATTTTGCAAAATTCAAGTGTTTTTTCCCATCATCTTTTCCAATAAAATTTTCCTTCATCCTTCAACTATTCATCAATTTGCTTCCAATGCAAGCTCCACCTGAAACCCTACAATCCTTTGAGGTTTTTTTCACTCAACACTGTTAAAACTCTCTCTTTTCTTCTTTTCAAAAAAAGTTTACTTCTAGTCCAAAAAAAAAGAAATAAAAACATAAGATCAAAACAAATCAAATAAAAACAAATTCAAAGAAACAACAAGCCCAAGCACATCCATTTTTTCTTCAATATCAATTTGACTTTTTTTTCGCTTCTTATTTTAAAGTAATAAAAAAATTGTTCTGAGAAAAAAAAATCTTCAACTCAGTACACACACATCACATCACATCACATTCAAAATGAAGATGTAAAAAAATCAATGGGATCAAAAGGATTTAAAGAATTATATATACATATGGATAGGAAACAATATATATGAAAAAGATGTTAATATCGGAACACACACACAAGAAATTAATATAAATTGAGCAAACGTTTCAAAATTCTCTTTTGGTTCTTTTTTTGTCTTTTCTGTCGTTCGTCATGTTTCAAGTAAATGATGAAGTTTCGTTCTATCATCGACTTCAATTCATATTATTACTGCCATCATGATCATCAATCACAATTCCAGGATGATTTCTAAACTTTCCAAACCCTTTAAACGTTCCACTTTCCGGTCCTTTAGGTTGTCTGATGATATGATGGTTTTGTTGATGGTTGAGCATTAATGAATTGAAGGAATGTTCTAATTCAGGTGTGGTGGTACTATTATGGTGTGTAGATCTTAAATTCACAGTTGATTTTCGTCCTCCTAATGAATGAACCATCTTAGGTTCTCCGCTTCTCATGTCTGGCATCGATTTCTTCACTCTTAATGATGATAAGGAGTTCTTTGATGGTTTGCTAACTACCACAAATCGTTCATCTCCGACCCCTTCAGATCGATGTTCGAGTTCTAATTTCTTAGCAATTTGATGTACAATTCTCCTTTGGATTGATGTCAATGATTTCGCAAACGCAAATTCATCTCTGAAGTTATCCTCCTTGAAAATCACGATCCTAGAAAATAATTCAAGCGTTTGTGGATCGTTCATGTCTAATTCCTTGGCTGCTGAGCTTTGTAGAGATTGACTTTGCGAAAGTGGTGGTGGTTGCTGTTGTAAGAAATCAGGAACAAATGGACGGGTAGGTAGCATTTGATTGGGTTCCGATTCTTGTTGATGATATGCAAAGGAAGATGGCATAGGTGCTTGATGATGGTAAGGATCAAACACGGTTTCCTTTTGTAACTGCATACTTCTCATCCTTTTGATCGCTTTTTCTTTTTCAATCCGTTCCTTTTCTCCTGCCTGCAAAACTTTCTTATATTCCACTCTCAATTTTCGTCCGGTGATGTCAAATCCGTTAAGTCCTGCTACGGCTGCATCGGCCTCTGAGGCTGATCGAAAGTTGGCAAATGCTAAACCTCGGAATACACCATTATCAAAATGGTAATCTGCGGAGAGATAACCGTAAGTGATTTGTTAAAAGGCTATGGAGATGTCTTGACAAGATTAGACTCACTGAAGGCGTAGGGAGCTGGGATCATCAAGTCGTCTAGTATAGCTAGCAATTGCTCTCGTCTCACACTGAAAGGAACTGAACAGCAAAGACCGCATTAGCAAGCTAATCACTTGTTGAGTAGGTTATCATAAATTAAAAAAAACGCCACTCACTGTTCTTGATGACAATTGCAGTTGGAATGACTTCATCGTCAGATTCAGCACTACCCGGTACAAGGCTACTGTTTCCAGTCAGAGGAGTACCAAGGGACTATTTGACGAACAAAGTGATGATTGAGTCAAAGATTGACAAAATAGATCAGGGAAAGAGAAACAAACACACGCTTGGGATGTTTCCAGAGTGATTGGTATTGGTTCGCGAGACAGGAGCCGAAGCTCCAAAGGGAACAGTAGCAAACTGACCACCTGAAGAGTTTGAAGAGGCTGACATGTAGGGCGGATGAACTAAATCTGAAGTAGGAGTATATTCCGAATCGCTAACAGAAGAGATCGAAGGTGTTCGATGAGGATGATACTGTTGTTGTTGTTGTGGATGATTATGATGAGATAGATAACTAGGTGGTAAAGAAGGCACTGAAGGTTCAAGAGTTGGTTGATTATGAGCTACGGTGAATCGTTGAGATTGTTTCTAGAGAATTGAAATTCAAAGGAAGGTTAGAATCGGATTAGTGAACGGATATAGGATAAACTCAAAACGAATCATCAAAAATGGTAAGAAAAGATTAAAGGATACCGGAAATGGTAAACACCAGAAAAGGGAAAATGTTCAACAACAATCAAGAATCCAATCAACATGTTTCACAAAAGGTTATAAACTCAACAGAAAGTTGAACACAATGAAAACCGATTAAAACAGAAAAAGACAAAGTATTGATTGAAAAGTCAAAGTGAGAGGAGTGATGATACTCAAAACGATCAGTTCGTTAAGATCGGTTGGATGTGGTTAGCAAAGAAAAACAAACCATCGACGAAACAAAGTGTGATGAATCGAAACAAAGTGTAATGAATCGAAACAAAGGGGTAAAAGGTAATCAGGAGAAAGTAAGTTGGGTGTTAAAGAGGAAAATGGTGGAAACTCGATTTAACGACCAAGATGGTAAACAAAAGATCTGATCGAGATTTGAATTTAAATCCAAAAACAAAACAAAACAAAACAAAAACAAAAACAAAAGAATGAAATCTAAATTTACCTTTCTTAAACTTGGAGGACCTCTTTCTTTTTTAATTGAAAGGTCATTAGGGTCATTGTTGAGTAAATGATGATGTTGATTAGATTGTTGAGCTTTAGTGATTTCATGATGATGATGATGATTACCAGTTGAAGTGATGGTGACTGAAGTTGGACTATCATTTGAATTATTGAACATTTTATTAGGTGAGGATGATTGATGTTGCTGTGGATGATGGAATGGTGGTTGATGATGATGAGGAGCTTGCTGTGATGGCTGATTGTTTGTAAATAATTCAAACTGATTTAGATTTGGAGTCGGATTTGGATTTGGATTCATAATCTTTTCAAGTGACTTGGATGAACGAATGGAAGCTTAATTAAGTAAGTTGTAGGTACACACTATCAGTATCAATTTCAAATCGAAGGGAAGTCTTGGTCAAAAAAAAATCGATGGGGTGTGTAGATTTAACCATTCAATTCAAACTTTCACACTTCAAATCGTGAAACTCTGGTTCTTTTCACTCTTTTCTCTAAACTGATTCGTGACAAATCAAATGACATCTCACCAATTGTAGTCCATTCAATCAACATCCTTCCTAAACTTATGTACCAAACTACATACAAACTTAAATTTGTTAAGTCTCAAACGAATTTATCAAACTCTCTCTCTCGGAAGCGGAGGAATGCGTGAGATCGCGAGTTTAATATGTAAACCCTTTATCATTCTCACACCCACACCTCATCCAAGATCTCTGTTTGTTAAACATACAATTTAGCAGGAAATTCTTCACACCAACAACTTGAACCTTTCTGCTTTTCCATAGCTGTAGAGGGCCCGAAATCACCATGGATTTACCACCGCATTAACCACCATGATCTCGAACCTTTCTCATCATCTTCAAACTCAAAACTCACTTTATGGTCAAACCCGCGCAATCACATAATTCGGGTGGAAGAATGCATTTTGACGGGTCATGCAATTCCGTTGTCAAATTTGGCAGTAGAAAACATCAAGATTAGGATTTTTCGGTTTTTTTTTCTATGCATTATTGCGGATTATGCATCTGCACGGGTATGCAATTGCGTGGATTTGACTGTAGTATCTTGTAGTGTAAACGCTCAGGGACGAGAAGCATTAAGAACATAGCATTTTATTGCCTAATTCCGAGGTTAAGGTAAAAATGATGAGAATGTGAATTTATTACAAAAAAGAATACAATTGAAAGAAAGAGAGAAAACATGCAAATATACTCGATTTTTAGAATTTTACTCTTTTGAATCTCTGGTGGCTCTGAGCTCAGAGTCAAAGGATAATTAGATAATCAGAAGTACTATGTAACTGAGATGTATGCAAACTAAACAAGTCAAAACATTTTATCATCAACATTTCACCTCATTTCACATTCCTTTTCCACATTTTGTAATCAATTATGGCGCTCTTGGATCCCGACTTTGGTCTATTGTACAGACAAACAATGTCATGGGGAAAAACAATGTACCAACAATTCTATCTTATCTGCGTTCATTTGAGGGAATGATGGATTGTGTTAAATCAAACGTTTTTTGTCTTAAATTTCTTTATCTTTTGTCACAGCTCACAAGACTTGTAATTACAAAGTGACACTAAAGAATTCATTAGACAATCTTGATATTAAAGGAATGGAATGGAATCCAATCAAACAAAATGAGTTTAGTATTCAATTTGTTTAAGGAGGATCATTAAGTAAGGGAACCTATCAAAGTGATTGCCGTTTCGTGATCACCCTTTTTTAATCTCAGAAGACAACTTTTCTTTGAATGTAACTCTTCAAACATATCATATGAGATTCCCTTACTTTACTTTGCACATGAAATCTTTGTCAGATATCTGATTTATGAAGAGGTTATATGAGAGAATTGGACTGGATGAATAGATCTTGGAGACTCATCTGTTTAGTATCAAACTTGTGCGATCTGCAGAATCAAAACAATCAGTCAGATTTTTGTGATTTTGGCTCTATAGTTTCGTGATTATTGCATGAGTTGTTATCTAGAATTTCATTGGTTTTTTTGATGATCAAATAGAAAGATCAAACATATCTTCAAGGTAGATAGTTTCGCAGAAGGTTTTGTTCCAAACCATAGTCGACAAATAAGAATGTATCTTGGTAGATTTCTTGTTTAAGTGATTTCAAGTTCTTTTGATAAACCAAAGTAGTTCACACATAACCCAGCTTTGGTTGATTGAGAAGTAAATACAAAGAATCTATTTTTTCTAGACGTTGAACAAACTATTTTGATTAATATTTGACTTGGACGGATTAGCCTGTCTAGAATAAACATTTCAAAGTTAACTAGACCCTTACATCTTTCTTGGGTTATCTCATTGAATATGAGTATTGGATGTTTATGAGGACAGTTGACAAGGGATACTTGATAATCAAATTTATTCATGACCTAGATATGTCAATATCAAAATTATTCTCGGAATATTGCAAAAAAGCTAAATGAATATTATTAATATCATAATACAAGTCAAGATTTCCACTTGAGCAATAAGTGGGTCTGATTGAATCAAGAGTTAGACAACAGAAAAGGCGTAGTAGGCTTCGAGAGTTTTATGTGAGCAATCAGTGGGGGGGAACTTTATATACAGTATACCTGTCATTTGAGATGGTTGATGTACAAGTATTTAGCGTATCCCTCAAATTGTGGAATAACTTCAAGTAAAAAGAATGCAAACTGGTGAGGAGAGTCGACCATATAAGACCCCATCAAATAAGATGATATCGAAGAAAGAAGCCTATGATACGATTTAACCCCTTTTGACGAGTCCTGTGCGTTTCTTCAATTTGGATTTTCCACTAGCCTTTTCATCTCTTTTTCGTTGTTTTTTAGCTCGTTCGATTTTTCTTGTTGCTTTACTCTCATAAGGTATTCTTCCTGTTTTTTTCTTTTTAGGTGGTCCAGTAGAATGATTAGAAGATTTCTTATAGTCACCAGAACTTCGATCATGGGTTGTTGATGTATGGGATTTTGTAAAGTCGGAAAGGGATTGATCAGTTGTATAATTCCTACCGGATGGCTTGGGTTCATTTAGGACAGTATGGTCGATGGAAAACGCTTCGACTGTGACTGTTGTCTGCGATTTGGCAGGCTCCTTGCTAGATTGGCCTTCGGTTTCGTCCTCGTCTTCGTATTGTTCTTCATTATCTATCTCATCTTCATCTTCGTCTTCATCAACATATGTCTCCGTGTGCTTAGGTAAGAGTTGATCCAGTTCAATGGTCGCAAAAGCATCATCTATAGCATAACCGATCATTGATCAACCAATTATATCCCATCTCTTTCTGTAAGATTGAGAACGATATCAAGATCGAAATTGATATCGACACTTACCTCCATAATATTCGGCTTGCATATCAAGATTTTCTTTTACTTTGGCCAACCTAGTAGCTTTCAATTGTCGACGTAATTCAAGTCTTTCTTCTCGTTCACGACGAGTCGCCCGTTGTTGAGCAGCTAACTTGGCAGCTTTTTTCCGTGTAGAGAAACCAGTAAGATATTCACTAAAATCAAAAAAATCAACTTCGTCAGAGGATAATCAACTTTTTCATCCGATTTTTACAATAAATGAGATTTAACTAGAGCAAAGGACGTACTGTCTAGCTGCATCATCAAATACGGCGGCTTTTCGATCAGTTTTAAATCGGAATTGACTTGATGCACTCTTTGATGCTTTATGTTTTGATTTTAATTCTGCTCGTCGTTTGTTTCGTTCTTTTGAGTTGGTATGTGGCATTGTTTAAGATCGTTCAACTTCAAGTTTTGTTGATTCAAGTTTTCCTTGGATGGTCAAAAATCTCAATACAGCTTGTGAAAACTTTCACAGAGTTTGCGTATCGTATTGGCCCCGATCTCAATACTTCTGAGCCTCGTTACATGCGCCCCTTTGATAACCCGAATCCGTGGACCATAACAACACGGACGGGGTGATCGAAGCGATCGAGATCGAGATGGCAGAGGACTTCACTTCAGGAGGCCAGATGCTCATCACCCAAGCAAGTGTGCATGATTTTCGATTGAATACAAAATAAAAACACACGCAGATGAAGAAAGTCATCTCGCGAATGCCACGCAAGTTGCTGATCTGACACTGTCAGCCTTCCATACGATTGCACTCGCTATTCTGATCCATTATCAAATCTCATGTTTTCAATAAGCTTTGTATGACTTGAATGGTGTGCAACCTCATGATTCATCTGGTGGATCTTGTCAGTTAGCCTTCATCACATCTTGTTCCAGGGATCTGATCTGGCAATCTAGGCAGTAGACTTGTGCTCATTTGCCAGAACTTTTCGTGACATTGAGGTAGTGGCTTCGTTTGGAATTCATCAACAAGATTGATTGACTTGGTGCGGCATACATCTCTGCAAGTCAAGTGAATGACAAGTACAACGGAGGCATACGATTTCACCGAGTATCAAACAGATGTTTGGAGCATCCGCCCGTATGGAACGCCGAGACACAAAAGGAAGTAGTAACGCTTCAGTCTACCCAGATACTAAGGTGATATACTCAGATCTTATTTATCATTTTTCGTGTTCAAGAGATAGACAAACACAATGAATGAAGGGCATGATTTAGGAGAAGTAATCCAACAGCAAGCATGAGAAGGAAGTATAACTCTTCGACGGAATTATGAGAGTCTTGTATCATGAGTAAATAGTAAGTCAGAAATGAAAATGTCTTTGAATTCTAGAATTCGCGATGAGATTCAGTTTAGCACATCGGGGGTAAAACCTCGCAAGGTGCAAAGACTTCCCAGCTTTGAGTCGGGATACTGTTTCAGAAGAACAATTGTTTCAAAAGAGCATGTTAGTCTATAGGAAGCTTGAGACTGTAACACAAAAATATCCCACGTGTTCGATTTATGGCATCGCGAGGCTGTTTTCAGGAGTACGCTTGAAGTCGATCTGAAAGATTTACTCTCAGTGGCTCGTTTCCTAGTTCGGTCAAGAGCAAAACTATGAGTCATGGTGAAGAGTTTGAAAAGATAAAGACTATTTACCATGACGCCTTCTCTGCGCATCCTATGAACACTCCCTTTTTGGAGATTCGAGGGACCTAAAGATCGAAATGAAATGAAGCCGAGATATGAGAAACAAA
>MWRH01011771.1:0-17718 GCA_002157025.1 Melampsora abietis-canadensis | reverse complement strand
CCTGGCCGATTGCCTGGAGAAATTCGGACCTGTTCGAGCTTGGTGGTCATACCCCTTTGAGAGGTTGATGGGTTCAATCCTGAAGGCAGCCCATAATAATAACCTTGGTAAGTGCAATTTATGAAACTCGACGGTCCCCCAAAAATCCTATCCAAAATGTGAAGTCACTAAAAACAGGGTTGTTGCAGGTGAGATGGAAATAACTTTCGTGAAAAGCTTTTGTCGGATGGGGAATCTAGCCGCCCTACTACGAGATGAAACCAAACTCCCAACCTGCTTAAGACCTTACGCCAGCCAACTACGAAGCATATTTGATCCACAAGAATTTGAGCCGAAAGCCTCCGATCTCTATACTTCTGACACGCTTGATGACGAGACTCTAGATCAGTTGGTTTCTCGGCTGAATGCGACCCGCGCTAATAATTCGAGATGGGTATCTTCTAGTGATTGGTGCCAGATGCCTGCGGAAGAAAGGCTCAAATATTGTCCAGTTTCTTCGCAAGCCCATTTCAAGACAGGAATCAAGTATAACAACGGCTTTCTTCAAACTCACAAGAAGAGTCCAAAGAACAGTGTGATCCACGTTGTTTCTCGGTCAAATGGAGCTGCCTTATTTGGAAAGATCACCAAAATATTCAATCATTCACGATCGCTAGGCAATGAGGAATTGCCAGTGAGTGAAACCTGGCTTTTGGTGCAATACTTTGCGCCCCTTCCCTCGACAATGCCAAATCCATTTTCCCGAGTCGGCGATCCAGACCTCCAAGCTCACCTTCGCCTTGAAATCACTAGTAAACCATACTTGACAAACCTTAGTGAAGTGGTTGCACACTGCGCTTGGATGGTCTACGAAAAGGGTGAAATACACTATCTTCTTGACAAGAAAAGTATTGCCCTTCTCTCACTCCACAGGTAGGCCTTGTGTGAGACAGAAAAAAATTGTATCCCATAGTCTACTCTGAACACTCTCGTCCTTCAATTTCCCAAGTCAAGTGCTCCCCTGCGTCTTTGGATATGTTCATCTAGCTACCAGCAGCTTGGTATTCACATAAAATTTTCTGTTGTGGCAACAAAGAAAATGCCATATCTCATATGGCTACTAGGGGACTGAAGTAAGATTTACCTCCAAGTTCAACTGTATCCTTCAAGCCCAAAAACAAGATTTGTGGAAGATTTTTGTTGTGCAAATTGAAGTTTGGAGTGCAGAAGCAGGGATGTTGGAAAACCCACGTATATGCTTAGCTACTTACTGCCAAAGTGAATGGAGCTGCTTGTTTGAATCTTCACTCCATCTTTCAGACTGATAAAGCCTTTTGTTTCTTTGCCCTTATGCCACAAAAATGTGTTGTTGTGAGCCTCTTTGTTCTGAATAGGAGGCCTCCTATTCAGAAGATATACACTCTTTGGTGAATTGAAAGTTTAGGAAAAATAAACTTTTTGGAGAATTCAAAGCTCATTACAATCATACTATATATATACTTTCAAGTATAATATTTGAGGTCCCGTGTTTTTCTGGTATCCGAGGTAGATACCAGCTGTGACTTATATCTGCAAAGACCAATATAACTTCAGGAAGATTCAAGAGATGAAGCTAAATTGGGCGGTCACTGTGGCGCAGAAGAGTCCAAAAAGTTGCAGAATGAGACTTTTGAGGGCAATGAGGGGAGTGCAGAAACCTAGATTTTATCTGTTTCTCCACTCTGAGCCAAACAAACGTGTGTGTTTGAGTATTCTTATAGGCTTGGTAGATATATTTCATTGTGGTGTTCAAAGTTCCTTTCCCCTGCAGATTGTGGTATGCCAAATCTGGCGGGTGATGGAGGAATAGATGGGGTGCATATCCCAGCTTTCTGGTACCTGCTTGGACCCAGATGATTTTGGGGGAATCAAAATTCCCCGCAGGGTTTTATCAAAGATTGCACCTCTGTAGGGGGTTGCTGTGGTGAAAAAAAGACTTCACAAAAATGAAAATGAGCGGCTAGCAGAAAAAAAGGGGAGTGCAGAAACCTGGATTTTGCAGAACTTAGTTGCACCCCCCTCTGTATCACTTTTAATTCCTTCTGAATGAGGTTCTTCCAGACATCTGATTGAGCATCTAGATTGATGCAAGTTCTGTCTCTTTCCAGCCTTCCATATTTGTACTATTCTGAAAGATTTGTCAACTTTGGGTCCATGTCATTTTTGATACCTTATCTTGACATGAGACAACATTTTTAAAGGTCTAGTGTTGACAAATGGAAATTAGAGAACAATGACAGAGAGGAGTGCAGATCCCAGGAATCTGTTAACTGCACAGGCATAATGATCACAAGAGTCAAACATTCCAGAGATCAACTGTAACAAAAAGATAACACAATTCCCCGTCAATGAGAATGAGCTATACATTGTTACTGCAGACCACTGTGCAAATCCCAGGCGGGGCCCAGTCTCCTCGTTCCTGGGTTTCTGGCAGCCAGTCCTCTTTCAAGCTAATTGCCTTGACATGGCCACGCATATCCCAGATATCTGACAACCCAACTCATGTTCTCAACTTGTTATCACCTTGAGTGTGTACAGCAGCTACCAGGTAGCTGGTAATGACACTGACCTTCGAAGGTCTTTTTACTCCAATGGACTCAAATATTGTAGCTGAAATGCAGGATAAGTGCAACCCATATAAAGAACAACTCCATGTGGTCAACCAAAAGCTTGAGACTGCAAGTACCTGCTGCCATAGGCACAAAGATTGGTCTGCAACCCATCCCACACCCATCAGTGGACTAGCATGTAACATTCATAGAATGTGAGACACCCTAAACATTGGAAGAGACTCTAATGTTAATGGTTTTTGAAAGAATTGTATGTGTAGAATTTGATCAGATATTGTGTGATATACAGCTCTGCTGGGAGACATTTGACCATATAATCACACCTGACCCTAGCCCTAATAAACCAAGGAAAAACTCAGGTATCTTGTTCATTTCTTGAAAAGTTACAAATGCCACACAAATCCCACTTGAGGGAAAACACTGCTCTGTTTTTCCAAAAAAAACTGATTTTCCGCACATGGAACCTGTTCAATGTTCACAGTGACTCCACATTCGCTCTCCAACAGCCATACCCCTTCATGTCAATAATGAGGGCGCCAAGGCATCAGCGCGAAATCCTCAACACCACTCAAGAACTAAACATATCCATACACATTTCCATTTTGTTAGGAGTGTGTTAAAAACAATGATATGGCAGTGTTACATGTTTCCTCAAAGGATATGCTTGCCAATATGTTAACAAAACCCCTTCCTTGGGTGTTGCTGGAACATCATAGATCTAGCTGGACGCAAGGGGGGGTGTTGGAATACTCGTGCATCTTATGTAATAACACCTCTGTAAGGTTTGGGAATAACCTTCACTAAAGTCCGGAAACCTTGTCCAGCACAACTCACGCAAGAGCACTAACTATGAACTTCTCTGTATATATTTTAAGCTAGCTCCCGAAAGTCCAACATAAGGCTCTGAATGAGTCAGTAAAAACCACCTACTAAAGAGACAACCAAAGATGATAAAAGGAAATGAAATCTCACCTAGCTCCAGAAAGTCCAACATAAGGCTCTCAATGAGTGAGGACTTTCCGAAGCCGGGCGTTGAGGAGAAAGGTAAAGTGAAATATAACTAATCCCATGATCCTATTCCCATGACTTCCCATCTACACGTGTAACCCTTACACCCTCCCCAAAAATTAACTCCACCTAAAACGTAAATAAAAACTAAAAAAAAGGAAAAGATTTAAAAAAAGACCTAAATGAAAAAATTTTTGAAAAAAAAAATGGCATGACTTGCCCTAAAAAAATGACCATAACTCGTCCCGGTGAGAAATAGAAAATAGAACTAAATCCAAACAAAAATAAAATGAAATGAAAAATAAATTGGTTTGAAACAGAAAAAACTAAAATAAAATGTGAAACGTAAGAACTTGAGCTTGAGCTGATGTAAGTATTTGTCTTGTCATGCTTTGAGTCGTGATTTTTGATGCCAGTTAATATAAAACCTTGCTGTCTTCTACTTGAGTATTCCAAAATTCATCATGAAGTCTTGAGAAGTATTGCATTATTCAGTTGAGAAAGTGGATCTTGATGTCTTGTTGTCTTGATATGACACTGGGGGAATATAGTATTCTTCCCATGGGAAAATCAAATTGATCTCAGCCTAAAATCACAGGTGAGAAAAATATATTTTCCTGCAGGGATGGTGTATTTTTCATCTGGAGTGATCACTTTCATTGCCTTGATTGCCATTAACTTCCATTCTTGAATGGGGTCATTTTATGTATGCATTGAGAGAGTAAATGAGACACATGTTGAAACATACTCCACATATATAGCGTAAAAATAAAGCCGTAAACAGTTGAAGAAAACTATATTCATTTAACCTATTCATTTCATCATGTTTCTGTATCATGTATGGAAAACAACAAGAAATATGTTGCACAATTTGTATCATCTCACAGTTAGCACAAAATATCTTTGAAGAAAACAACAAGCAAATACAAGTCATCTTCAAAGAACACAACATAACACTGATTCAATCAAATTTAAATATGAAAGATCATCGAGCTAGCGAGATAAGACCAACTGTTGCCATGTTGAGCTCATGAGCGATTTCCTTAGGCTGAAACTCTATCCAAGCACAGTGCGCAAGTATTTGATCGGCGCAAATGAGAGATAATGTAGTTGAATTGAGTCGTAAATGGGCCTGGATATCGGGTTCATTGAGTTGTGCAAAGCAGTTGGGTTTTGTGGTTGGAATCGGGAGAAAATATTCGATGGAAAGCCACGTATCGTTGATGACGGCAGTTGTCCCAGCTGGAGTCCTTGAATGGACAAATATGGACTTGATCTTACCAAAAGACATCCCATCTGGTCCTGTTTTAACATGAACAACACCATCATTTTGATTGTGATCAAAGGTCGTGTAGGTCACACCATCAAGTGTTATGCGCTTCAGATATGTCGCGTTTGATTGTACTGGTGCGGATACATCCTTTTCGACTTGTGGCAAGAAGCTCCACTTGGCTGAAGAGATCCAAGCGCAGTCGTCTAAACCCTCTCGGTTCATATAAGTAATTAATTGCTTGTAGGTGATGGGTTCGATGGGTTCCTTCGGCGGTGAAGATGAGATGGTCCGGGGAACAAAAGGGTTTGGTTCGATAAGAGACAACAAACTCGAAAGAAAAGGCTCAAGAGCTGGCGGAATTCGTTTGTCTTTGAGAAGAGAAGCGAAGTTTGCTGCTCTACAGAAGCGATTGAGGAACGTAATCTCAAGCTGACCTGTAAAAGTGTCATATGATAGAGAAATCATTGATTAGGTCAGTCGAGCATGATCATATAAGGGTTCGAAAGGAGAGAAGAAGCTTACCTAGATGATTGTTATGCTCCCCTTTCAAGATCTTGCCCATCAACCTTTTAAACGGAAAAGACCACCAAGCTCGAACCGGACCAAACCTTTCGAGGCAGTCGGCTAGGTGAAAGGCAATGTGATGGTTAGATGCCAACCCACAGTGCGGGAAGAGAATCAGACAGCCTTCTAGATAAGACTGGAGATCATACCGATATCTCCTGATGAGCTCGCCGTTTATCGTTCTTTTGAGGGCAAGATTGGTAAGAGATACGAGGTGCGCAAAATTCTTCAGCAGTGAATGGTTTCTCTGATGTCCACCGGTCCAGATTGGTATAAGGACAAGGGGAAGTTGTATAGTGAATAAATTTCGCCATTCGTCCGCCTTGAGCTTTCCAAAGCTCTTTTTACCAAGGCTCCGGATTGGTCGGTTGACCCAGGTAGCGATGTGGATTCGAGGAAGGAATCCATTGATGTGTTTTAGCATGAATTTGTCAAAGACAATATCTTCAGGATTACTTGGTGAGATCCAAGTTCCATTCCAACCTTGATTATCATAGTCCGGGTTAGTAGATGAGGTGTTGGTGCCGAATTCCGCATCGGCAAAACGTACTCTGGTGTGAGAATGCAGGCTTGTGGATGGATCTGTGTCTTCTTGAGATACGTCCTGATCCGATACCTCATTGTTCACTATGAGCTCTTGTAGCATCTCACGCACCTCAGCGACAGTTGCTGGTCGAGGTTCTGGGTCCACCTCCTCGTCCTCATTCATAGCCCAGAAGTCTCTACAGTGCCATTGAAGCATACCAAGTAAAAGGTTATGCATTGAATCAACAACCTGAAAATCAACCGGACTCCAATAGCTAAGTTCATTCAACACCGAGTATCTTATACCATGCTTTGAGAAGATCTTCTTTGCCACGCTAGGTTCTTCAGCATCTCGACAATCAAACGCATTCTTCCTATGACAAGCGGCGTCTTGTGGTCTCCAGGATTCCGGGATAAGATTGGTGATGTCAGAGAGCTTGAGGTAACAAAAAGCGCAGAAAAGTGTTGCTCGGCAGCTTGAAAAACCGAGTGAACAACGTAGGGCCGGAAGATCTGCCACAAATGGAAGCAGAGCTGCACGAATTAATCTGCCGTTTGGGAACGCTGGAGTCTGGCTGATAAAGATTCCGTTGTGCCATAACGTTTTCAGCTGCTGGACCACGGGCGAAAGCACGTGATTCATCTGTTCGAGAGAAGGTTCGGAAGGACCAGGAGCTATCCCAACGAGGAAGATGTTTTCGGGTAAGAATCTGCTCTCGATTGGTAAGGTGAGACAGACAAGGACAATGAATGTTATGGAGGCGTGTCGTCCGCTAGTCTTGTTGCCATAAGGGTTGATTCCATTGACAAACATCCCAAAAACAAGATTCCCACTGGAGAGTGTGAACTGCGAGCCATCCTCATCCTTGAGGTCTTTCCACATGAAAGACTGGTGTATGTCACTCACATCATCGTCAGGTGAATAAGGTCTCGAGGATTCTACAAGCGACTTATTGAGCTCTTCTTCCATGTTAGAACGACTGATAAATCTAGCAAGCCACGCGTGAAGGTCTTGAACGGCGTATTGCCGGATGGGAGTCAGAACGGAGCCGTTTTGTTTGAAGAGCGGTTCAGAACATGTGGATTCAAAACTTTCTTCGTCTTCCTTCACTGGGAGCACTTCTTCTGGTGGGTTGAGAGAGAATAGACCGGGAACTTTGTCTCGAGGATGGGTACATTGTGGTGGGGTGTGTCTAATATGATATAGAGCAAAACATGATGGACAGGAGTTGAAAAGCAAGATTTCGGAATCAAGCTGAAGTTGTGAGAATACTGTTCGGATGTGGCTGGGCATTTCATCCAGAGTAGCGCGATCGCCGTACGATAGTGGTGCAGAACGTTGAGGTCCACTGAGTCCAAGTGTCCTGATGAGTTCGATAAATCCTCAGAGTGCAACCAAGAGCCACGATGCAGTACCGGTGGAAACATTTTCGAAGACTACCAAAGCCGCGGTAATCATGAGAGCGTACATTAAGATTGGATTGGCTGTTTCCAAGTGATTCGTGACGTAGACCGCTGTTTGTATTTGCAGATCGTGCAGCAAAAGTTAGCTATGAATTCAAAATCAAAAACCAATCAAGGAACACCATGAATTCCGACACTTACCTGTGTCATAAGTATGAGGATGATCAGCAGAGTTGTCAGCTTGGAGTCCTTGTGAAGGACAATTGGTAGTCCGTTCAGGAGACGCTGTGGGATGCCTTTTCGGAACTGCATTGGCTCGGTCAACCTCTTCAGGGATGTTGTCGTGTTGGGAAGGTGTGGGTGAAGGGTCCCGGCTTGATGGGTCAGAATGTTCCGAGTCGGAGGGAATTTGACGAGCAATCTCGTCTTCAAGCTGATGCATCAGGAGGGTCTTATTATCTATAAGATTTCCCAACTTCACTTGGCCCTCGGCATCGAGATACTCTACCTTGCCACATTTCCTACTCTTGCATTGGCAGTACCCTTTTCGATAAGGTTTTTTACTAGACATTCTACTGATGTTGGATAGTGCTGGTAGTATCAGAAAGAGTCACACGGAGACTAAATATCAATTCAAGTGGGCATAAGATCGATAAAGATGATAACATACGGCTTGGAAAAGGGTTGGATTTAGACACGAGGGGGGCACAAGGGGATCTGGTGAGATCAAAAACGCAATCTTGGATTGGGACGCTGACTGGTCAAGAAAAACTCAGAATCTAATTCACAGTAAGATCCACATACATATAAATTACAACGTAAGCGCATTGATATCACATATATACAGTTCAAACAGCCAGATCGACTAAAGCCCAATCAAAAATTCTTCAAGTTCGCCTCACAATGTCCCAAAAAGGACAAACCCTTCATGTAGGAAGATGGGTCAAGCGAGGAAATGTTATGGTAATATTTAAGCTAAACATAATTGAGGAAATGAAACCACCAGAAACAGTTAGTTTACGTTGATTCTGTGGTGAATTCACCAGCTGTTTGAACTCAAAGAACGCATGAAGATGTATTACTTACAAGTTGTTTCTTGGAGAAAGTAATGAATACCTTTGGTTATCACATCTGACTCAACTGTAATGCCTATGATAAACTTTTCGTAGACTCGCATGCAGATTGCCACCTTCAAGCACTTGACTGGAATGAAAATATCTGGGCGGAGAAATTGTAACGCCGATCGCACATTGTCTAGTCTCTTCTGGCGAAGCTCCTCCTGTGACCATGGTGAGGGTTTGACTGTGAAGCGTGGATTAGGTCGAGAGGTAGGGGTCGCAGATGTGGATGAAGCCGGTGGTTCGTTATACACGTTTTTTTTGTAGATGTTGATCAGGTCAGCTCGATTAATTCCTGACGTAACCGTCGCAGTTGGAGCCCTCTTCTTCAAATCTTTGAAAAGCTTGAGTTTGGTTGTAGTTTGGAGGTTCACGTCAAGCTTTGGAGCCTCATCTGCCATATCAATTGGCCCAGATGGTGGTGCTTTTTGAATAAGGGTCTTTATCTTTGAGACGAGTTGTTTCTGGAAATTGTCGATGAGCTGGTCCTTGCGCAAGTTAGAACGTGTATATACTGGGTCAAGTTCGAAATGTTTCATGACTGTCCGTAGACGGTCCTTTGTGACACGAGAATCATTGATGTTGAAGTCATGGTCGAAGAAAAGATTGACATCTTTGGGAAGGGCTTGAAACTTGATCCAAAGCGCATTAGATCTTGAAAGAAGTTCTTCGGACATGGTTATCAGAAAAGTTGATTTAGGAAAAAGCTGATATATGAGTTTGTGAGTTTGGGTGGTGGGTTGAATTTGGAGAAGGAGATGGGTCTACTGACTTTTTCGACGGGAATGAAGTCAGCTCAATTAGCCAAGGCCGTGCAGCTTGACCACACACGGTATCTGAAACTCTGAGATCAATGACAGAATCTGCCAGATAAGGGGAAAGTACTTAGGAAGATGTAAAAGGGGATTTTGAGCTTGACTTTGCTCAGGGAAAAGACCAGGGAAAATCTAAAAGGATAGATTTTTGTACGGGTATGTGTGATCTTTTGATTGAGAAGATTGAGCAGGGCTCAGATTCCTCAGTCAACGGGGGAATTGTGAATCCTTTTGATCAGGATTCGTCACTGTAAAACAACGGGTCACTCTTAAGCTCTGAGTCGAACGGAGTTCGCTTGGCCTTCATACGTTGAATCTGAACAAGGAGCATTCAGCCTGGTGACGTTCTTTCAATACACCACAGTTCCACTAACTTATCCACCGGACGGGGGTGTCACTCCTATGGTTTAGAGGTGATGAAAAGTTCCATGAGATTGGTAATCTTATGGACAGCCCACAAATATCTTTATATACATATGTATTGCTAGAGACTTTGAGAGTTGTTTGAAACATAAAGGTACGAATTGAGTTGGAATCTTGATCAAGCGTAGGAAGGAGGAAAAAGAAGTCATGACTTCAGCTTTGTCGAGAGAACTGAAAGTTATAAATGTGATCCACTCACCATAGATCACGATCCAAGTTGTGGATCTGAAACAGGAACCTGGTCGTCGACAACGGAATCACGATTTTCTAAATAAGCCATATAACGTTGATCGTCATACATCTCTACCTCCTCTTGGACATCAACATGGCGGTGACCAGAGGTGTCCGCCATCTTTTGGATAGCCATGTCATGCGCTCTGACGTGTTGGTATTCCAAGCTGGCCTGTGTTTGTAAATCAGATACGTTGGCGTCTGTGACTTGGAACTGTGCCTTAAGAGCAGCGAGCTCTTTTTTAAGATGTTCCATGACGGGGGAAATGAGCTTGACTTCATGGTGGGCTGACAGCACAAAACAGGGTAAGGACGCTGAAAAATATTCGATAGCGGATCCCGAACAAAGCCTTACTTGTATCCATTATAAGCATCTTGTCCTCAAGAGCTCGAAGCAAAGCCTTGAGACAAGAAACTTTGTCTTCTAACCTCGCGACTAATGTATCAAATTCAGAATTGGATGGTTCAGACTTGAATGAGAGACGAAGTCCATAGCGGGACTTACTTTCCGCTCCTTCCGATGGAGTTTCTGGTCTCTCTCGTTTCATTTCGTGGTTGTACAACTCCCGAGATTATCCAATCAATAAGAGGAAAGGAATTGGGAATATAAAATGGTATTTGAAATTTCCGATGGTGGTTATCGAAGAGGAGCACTTTGCCAGTCACTAGCGAGGTCTTATATACATAATTTCGGGGGGCAATTGAAAGGACTAATAAGATCTACACCAAGACACATTCATCAAACTTCCCAATCGGACAAAGGAAGATTGAGATTATCGGGTACACCTTGAGTTCTTCTAGACGAATGTAAGATATATGAACCGGGCACAAACATCACATCTATATAGATAGCTTATAACTTTGGGATTTCTCGAAAAAAGAAAAGGTACAAATCTCTTGAAATAAAAGAAGACAAAAGATCCGCTGTAGTTTCTGATTGATCGACTCAAATTATTTAACAAAGTTGTTCTTTGACAAGTTATTGACTATGAAAACCACATGGGACACAGGATGCATATAGTAGAATCCGCTGTGTCAGCTTTGGGTCTCATCACAAGCGGCTCATATTCAACGGAATCTGACATACAGATTATTTGAAGCAGCTTCGTAACTAGGAGGTGCAGGATCTTTGCCACCCGCTTCACCACCCTCTTGGAAATCTTCATCAACCGCCTCTTCATCGGAATTGTGGGATTTGGAGGTGTCTGTTTCGTCGTCGTTTGTTGCGAGTACCACAGTCGAACGGAAGAGAAAACAAGTCACATACCAAGTAGCTGAATGTGCTACCGGAGCTGGCTCACGTGGGAGATATACCTCGTGATTACAAGCACGTTCACTATGATATTTAGGTAACTCTACGTCAGTATAATCACAAACTTTTAATTTGTAAAAGAAAGTAAACTGACGCTTGCTCCCTGATGATCGCACTCAAAAGACCGATATTACGGCTGATGGAATCGAAACTGGCTTGATCAACGGCTAGAACTGCTTTTGCTCTCTCAGCAAATCTGGGAAAAACATATGTATCGCAAGTATCGACATTGACGCGAGATAAAGTCTGGGTAAAGAAAGCGAAGTGGCATCGATCCTCGTGGAGGTGCGTTGCCATAGCCGAGGCATCAGCCAAAAGTAAGTCCATGTGGTGCTGAAGGTCGTAGAGTCCGCTGGTGTTTAGAGCAAAGTATTCGAGAGCATGTCGATTGACGGCAGCAGATGCACTTTGAACATTTCCTCTATCAAGTGCCCATACAACATTCATTCGAAAGGATCGAGCCCGTGCGGCCCTCGGATCCTCAGCAACAGTCGATGTTCCTTTGACGTAGGGTGTTTGATCAGCGGCAAGGAAGTCGCTAGGATGAACTAAATAGATGAGGTCCATATAGCTCGGTTGATCGCCTACAATATGACGGATAATTGACATGATAGAAATGGATATGTAGACTGGTAGACTGAGTTCAAGATTGGTGCAATCTGAAAGGACGGGTAAGATGGTGTAATTCTGATGATGAGATTGAGTCCCGAGAAATATACTGATGGTAGTCGAGCAAGTGAGCTCATTTAAGAGATGTGACCACTAACCTTTGATTAAAGGGATGTAGGTTCTTTTGTGTTTGGTTGATGTACCACACTCCGTTGTCTGCAATGTTGCAGAGGTACTACCCCCGATTAGATAAGTATATTGATACTAATAGCTATACGAGCAAGTGAGCCCACTGAGCACCTTTCATCAATATCTTTCATCGATATCTTTCATCAAAATCGTTCATCAAAATCATCCGGGATGGAAGTTCTTGTGTCTTCTGTTGACGTGCTCCGCGTGTCTTGAGAGGAGCTACCACCGGTGGAATTAACAAAATAACCCACTTGGATCACAATGGGAGACCGTGGACGAGACATATTTGGATTGTCTAAACACTTGATTGATAAAACACAAAGGAAAAGGGTATGTACGGTGGAGAAAGATTGACATCGAGCTGAAATGAGGGTGTCTTGGACATTAGAAAGGATCTTTGAAATTGCTCTCAACGGAGGTGATTATTATAACAAGATCGTGAGAAACTCAAACCAACTTCTCTAGAATCCCGTACCAGAATCCAGTAGTCCTATCCTAGCGTCTCAAGCACTGTTATACATGATGTCCTCTCAACAAAACAATTCCAATCAACTCGTAGACTTTGATCTTACCAACGTAAACATTCCAGGCTTAGACATACCAGATAATCAGCTTCCCATCTCTTGTGGCATGGTACTTTTACCTCCGAACTTACATAAGTTCCTCTGTATTAAGGATGGAGCGTCCATAAATGGGTCCCCCCGCGAAATCATTCAACTCATCACTACGTTTCATCCTTCGGCAGCTATTACTGGGAATTTATCAAACGGTGAAACCCTCTTTGGAATGTTCAAGTTTCTTGTACTCCCCTTGATCCGCGGATTTGTGTCGATGGACTACGAGACCAACATCATGACTTTCACTTTGCCGGAGTGATTCAAGGTTGGTATTCATTTCTCTTGCTATGGCTTCAGAGTTCCACGGCGATTTGATGTTGACATGTTCGATCTATTCTAATCCCAATCGCAGAATAGAGGGTTGGGTATCATAAGGTGTTATCACGTCGAATACGGTATCCAAACCTAGAGTGAGTCAGTTTCAAAATTGATCTGTGTGTTGTCGTATCAATTATTAATCTAGATTCTTACTAGTCAACAACAACGATATTCAACCGTGACCATGAGCTCAATGACATATCACAAGCCGTCTATTGATTGTTGAAGTCTCACTGTATAGATATTAAATGTTGAGATGTGTTTATCCTAAATCTTGTGTGATTTTAAACTGTATGAGTGCCCTTACTTGTTGATCACAATTCGCGATCAAGATATTCTTCTGAAGAAGCGATGTGGAATCATTTGACTCTTTCTGATGTCTCAGTCTGATAAATTAAATCAAAATGCCAGTCAGATTTGGGAAATGATTTGTGCTCCACGGTTTAATGAAAGATGAGTTCAAAAATAAATATATATTATATACCACAAGAAACCCGGTGCAAGGGATGTACAAAAGGAGCACGAGAGTACGACATCATGAATAGTCAAACTTTTTGACGTGATTGAAGAAGACTCAGAATATCTGGTAATGAAAGTTTGAGAGACGCTGTAGTGATTAACTTCTAGCGAACAATTGGATTCGTTACAAACTATACAAGAAAAGTGACAGAATTACCAAGATATTCAGATAAAAGGGAGATATATACAAAGTCGTCACTTTTTGTATTTTGCCAAGTGTTCAGAAACTTGCTGGTCAAAGTGTGCTAGTCTAGCAGTTGGATTTACTTGTAAGGCTTCATAAGCTTGAAGATCGTGCTCTTGAAGATTTTGTAACCATATACTATTGTAGCAGTCAACAGGTAGGCCACGAGGTGCTTCTGCGGAACTGGGATCGAAAATTTGATTTTGTACGCGACGTGCTGCTTTTACACCGCGAGTTCCTTTGGGACTATTACTTTTTCTTGCAGCGGAATATTCTTCCAACTTCAAGATCAGATTTTCCAGGGCGTCACTACGCCATGGAAGTTTCTTGACTTTGAAAATCTTCTCATTTTGCCCGTCCGCATTTGTTTCCGTGTCTGACTCGTCATCACTACAGCTCTCTTTGATCATAGGACACAATTCCCACAGCTCAAGTGAACCAGTGATTGTCACGCGTCGCTCTTTTAGCTGAACATATCAAGATAATATCAAATTCATCCTCAGATAAAAATCAATTTTTTTTACTTTATGCGGACGACTCACGTTTTTTAATCTGGCCCCTCGTACAAGTCTTCGTTTGGTGGATTTAATGTGATTTGCTGACCACTCGTTTGCCTCACGAAAACTACGAGAGTTAATGATCACGAAAAAACCAATCAGTTGGGAAAGTCAAGATACCCACTCAAAAGATGAATAGACTTACCGACGTTGCAGTGATTGTCTTCCATGTGTTTCGAGAGCACTGACAACTGACTCAAATACTGCGTCTTTTGCAGTGATATCATCGTACTCGCCGCACTTCACGAGATGGACAAAGATTCCCGCTGCCAGGGTCCAAAGAAAGGTGTTGTGTTTGGATGACATACCTTCTTCCCATATTGGACAAAACGACGAAACACCGAACTGCTTCATCATTGTCCACATGATTAGTAAAGTTTGAGGATTAGAGTATCTACCACCAGGGCCTCCTTTGTACGGGAAGCAAGGGTCAACATTTGGAGCTGAGATATCATCGCCACTTTCAAAGTTGTTGATCTGCATGAATGTAAGTACATCTTTCTTCTCAGCCCATGTCTTCCAAGTTGATTTCTGCGCAGGAGTTGCGCTAGGAGGAACAGGATCGTGGTCGTCCAAGCCCATAAGCGTCCATGCATGCTTTCGAATTCGAGTCTATAACATGATGATGTTTCAAACTTTTCAGAATCAGTTTCCACTGGCTTGGAAGGTATTGTGAAGATTTCTCACCAGAAAGTTGCTGCCGTGTTTACTCTTTCCCGATTTCAATCCAGTCGAAGGGGTTGGACGGCCGTTAACGAGGTTGGAAACGATGAGGTTCAAGTTTTGCACCTCTCAAAGACAGTCTTCAATTGTGGCTGTGTTATTTCTTTCACCATCGTGATTGCTGTTGGGTCCTCGAGATGGGGTGTCTGTTGTAGTGTTTCCTCGTGATGCGCTACTTCCTGAGGGAGGATTGTTGTTGTTGCCTTGTTGCGGTGTCTGGTACGATTTTCTAAGCAACATTTGAGCTATTGCGGCTCTTGATCCATCTTCATCCGAGGAGGGAGAGTCGTCTCCATTGATATCATTCATGTCGCAGTCGTGAACAAAACCGCGCGAATCCAAAGTCTGGCGTGCACGCTGACCACTCGTGGATGGTAGAAAGTCCTTCGGAAGATCATCATCTGAATCGGCGATGTCCCCAATCATAGCAATTTCCGATTCATTTGATGCATTACTGGTTTGATCTGCATTCTCAGCATTTGGATCAAAGTCGTCATCACTGTCCTCGGTTCGTTGACGCTGCTTCCCTTTGGCTACTGCTGAGAGGATGGTCGGATTCGGTCGAGGGAGAGCTGTACCCCGTTCACGACTTGGATAGGTAATTGGGGTATCAAGAACTGGATGCGAAGAGGATTTTGGTAAGTTTTGGAACACCAGTAAATGAGATACAGGAGATAATCTGGGTCGAGTCCGGGAAAGTATGAAAGAAAGGGTGAGGCAAGCTTACTTTGATTCTTTTTCTTTTTCTTGTTGTCCGTATCGTGCACGGCTTTATTCGATATCGACACACGTCTGCTGCTCCGAGGTTGGTCTTCTTTTGGCGGGGTTTTTTCTATCGGATCAGGATCTGAAGTCAACATAAGTGGGGCGGATCCTTGTAAGTCTTAGAAGTACCAGTAAATGAGATACAGGCTGAAATTTACCTCGAGTAATTCTTGACACAACACTTTTTCTCTTCTGGCGATTCTTCTTGGTAGAAGTATCATTCTTCTCTTCGTCAAAACCCAGTGTAGCTTCATTGTTTTGCGATTCTTCATCATCCCTTGTGGTTTTGAATGATTCGTAACCTGAAAGTACTCGAAGGAGAGATAACAATAATTAGTCTTGTCATTATTGGTACAAATGAGTTTCAGATCAGAAGGCTTACATTGTGTTTCTTGGATATCACTTTTTTTTGCCTCCGCACGCTGAGCTTCATCCCCATCATGATCTCCTTCGGAGTTTTCAGAACGATCTGCATTGGTGTCCCGTAGCTGGTATCTGTTTTTCTTAGCTGTGACTGGATGCTGAGGCGGTTCGGTTTGAGGCGGTTCCACTTGAGGGGATTCATCCAAGCCTGCAAAAACACCTGTCAGCACGAGCTTCAAACTACACAGTTTCATGCGAAGGTGCACTTACCAGTTGTTGAGCTGTCTACGAGTTGTCCGTTTGCCGCCGATCCCTCGGCCATGGGAATTATAACAGGGGAGTCTTCAACTGAGGTCACAAAATGAAGATAAAACAGTCTTAGTAGTGAATCCACGCAACGGATTCAAAGTAAGCACTCACCAGGGATTTCTGGCTCAAACAAAATACATAACTGAAGCAGTTCTGCCTTCTTCATTACTCCCAGTCCTGGCACGCCAAATGGCTTCAATAGCGTTTGAAGTTCAATAGGCGCGAGCTCGGAATTGATGCTTGGCTTTCTAGTTTTGGTGGGTGGTTTCTTTCTGTCTTTTTTTGCCTTGCGAGCTTTTTTGATTTCTATCTCAACCTCTTCCTGTTTTTCCCTCAATCTAGTTTTGCGAGAGCCTTCCAGCCCAGTTCTCGATCTTACCACGAGACAACCTGGTGAAACAAGACCAAAGCAATCAGAGACAAAATCAGGAAATGATGTCTTTAAATAACATGCATATGATGAAAACTCACCTGCATCCGTAGTGTTCAAATCCACATCGTCTTGTTCTCGTTGTTCGAAGCGCCTCTTCTGACGTTGTGCTCGGGTTGATGCTAATTGACCAGACATTACGTTAGAGTATAAGAAGTGGATTGTAAAGTGACAAAAAGGGCGGCAGCCTCAAACGTAATCAATCAAATTGAACAGATAAATACTTCCCAGAAGTATGGTTGATGTCAAAAAATTAAGATAGATATAAAACACAAAAAAGTAGCCTCAAACAAATAATCAATCAAATGAACAAAAAAATACTTCTCAGAAGTTTAGTTGATGTGAAAGATATACAGATCAAATATTATAACTTGAAGGTACAACGTATGTGAAGGAAAAGCGATTGATCTTGTGTCTAGACACTAAAGGGTTCTTATAATACAAGGAGTCCTCGCAATAACAGCGCAGTTGAGCAATCTTTTCTCATCCCTTTTCCTCAAAGGACAATTGGGAAAAGGAAAATACCACTTACGTTTACGCTGTTTGGTTAACCGAAACCCGGAGTGTTGAGCTGGGGAATGTTCAGTAGCGCTGAACGCTAAAGTCTTTGAAAGGCATTTCTGTCAACACGTCTCACAGTCCTTTGAAGACCACGGCACAAAAGATCGAACGCACCTACACTTTCAATTTCTTCAACACCACTAGATTTATATCTCAAAATAACACAAGTAACACGAACCTTTGCTCCCACCACCCAAAGTTATCACCTATTTGTCACTACTGATTCGTTTGCTCCTCTTAATTATCCAATAGCTCGCTCGTTCAAAGATTCCAACTCATCTTCATTTATCTGCCATTGACATGCAGTCCT
>MWRH01011770.1:0-14435 GCA_002157025.1 Melampsora abietis-canadensis | reverse complement strand
ATTGCATTTTGGAGTGGTTTGGGTATTGGCTGTGGCATATTCAATGCCACTACCAAGTTGCACATGACTTTGAGAGTTGTTGAGAGCCCACGTTTTACGGGCCCCATTGTTGATAGATACTCTTGCTGTCTCATATTTCACCATGCAATAAAAGTGGGAGGTGTAAGGGTTTAAATCTCCAGGTTGACAGACAGAACTTGTCAATAACTCATCAAGATATCTTGGATGAGTGGACAAGACTGTTTCAACAGCAAGTTGAAATCTGGCTCAAGACTGGTCAAGGTCATGCTGATGACAGAACACAATGTTTACCATAACTTGTTAATATATGTACAAGAAATCATTGAAATCCAGTTCACAATGGTTTGAAAAAAATTCTGGAGAAAAATAAAAAAACTTTCAAGTCATGGGACAAACTGGCCTGCCAGTGACTTGTGTTTGGGGGCTGTGAGTTGTTAAGGCTGTGGCTTGGGGTTTCTGAGACGGGGATTGAGGTTCTAGTACCTGAGTCTATTATATAGATTGTCGGATGAAGAAGAAGGAGAAAAGCTATACAACTGTGATGTGTACTCTATATACTAACAACGTATCTGTGAATGTAATACAAGTACTTTCACTAGTAGTGACAGCCGTTCTTAGATCATAACATGAGTGACATAAAAGCTGCAGTTTTTTGTTTTCAGTTTTTCAATTTTTGTTGTTTACCAATCTTCTGGTCAAACATTTCCATCATCACCTCTGAAATTGTTGAGATGAAGGCTTCACAATCCAATCTTAAAACCCAAATGGTTGGAATGCACCTAGCAAAGAGGAGAAATGTAGATATCAGCCAAACTGTAGGCTGTCCAGTCCATACCATCCAATCTGTCCTCGCAAAATTTAAGGCCAAAGGCTCAGTTGGAGGCCGCAAACCCTCTGGCCAACCATCTCTGTTGACTATGGAATACATATAGACTCATACCAACATTAAAATATGACATGGATTTTACGTGTAATTTTTCCATTTCATGTTCATTTAAAATTCACTCCCAAGCCAAAAACCATCTGACATGACTCATACCAACATACATTGACATGGATTCTTGATTCCCAAAAACCATGTTGTAACATGAGTCATCTTGTACATCATGCCATCCAGGAAGTGTCACCACATTTAGTAGAGGAAAACTCCACTGCAAACCACTCACCAAAGACTAGATTATGCCCCAGAACAAAAAGCAGGAGTTTAGATCTCCTGATTCTTCTGAAGAGAATGCTCTCTTCAGATTCCTCCAAAAAAACCAAAACAAGAGTTTTCATTGAGAGGAAAACATTGTCTTCAAAAATTGACCTGCTGTGCAAATGTTACAGAGATCTGTGTATGTAGCTCAAATTTCAAGCTACAGCCAATGAGAGTTCATGGAAAATCAAGTCCTCAATGAGAACTTTGATGTGCCTTAAGATGTCAGGTGAAGTGAGCAATTGGATTGATGGAGAACAAGTGTTGCCTTTCGCATATCCACTCTTTCAGCTTTTGTTTGAAATGGAGAGGAAGCGGAGGAAAACAAAGAAAAACATTCAAACTGATCTTATCCATCTCCCATGCACATCTTTTGTTTGTTTGATGGAGGCTGCGGGATTCTTCAAGTCTTTTATTTTGCGCTGAATGACTCAGCTCACCTCAAAGTGGAATGAGAACGGATATTGAGGAGATTCCTTGTTATCCTTGAGGTTCAATTGTCCGATTTGAATTTTTGGATTACATACACTGATCGCTGTAAACCACAGTGAAATTTCAAAAATCTTCAAGACAATGTTTTCCTCTCAATGAAAACTCTTGTCTTGATTTTTTTTCGCAAAATCTGAAGAGAGCATCCTCTTCAGAAGAAGCAGGAGATCTAAACTCCTCCTTTTCGTGCTGGGGCATAATCTAGTTTTTGGTGAGTGGCGCGGTGGAGTTTTTCTCTACTAAATTTGAAAACTCACCACGCCAAAAATCAGACCAAGCGCCTAAGTCTCTCGTGCCTCGGCGACAACTTGTTGTCAAAAAAACCCGAGGCACAGTTGAACTTTGTTAAGTTTAACCATCACCCTAACACTACCAGAAATATAATGTTCTCCAGGCGGAAAGGAAAGGTATCAATAGAGAAAAATCCTGAGACTACAGGAAGAGAGCAAAAAATCTAAAAAAAATTACATCTTCTTCCCAGATGCTGGAGCTGCATATTTCTGTCAATGTGCGGTAAAAAAAGACAACATGTCGTCTTTCATCAGCCTGTACTGAAGCTCCTGTGACATCTACTGTGTAAGATGAGACTTGGAACTTATTCCACTTCTCATTCTGCTTCCACATCAACTTCCCATCAACCTTTGCAATCTCCCACCTAAGGTCGATTAAAGCAGCACCGGTGCAATTGTTCAGCTAGCTTACTCTGTGACCTGACCGCCTACGAATATTCGAACCTTAGAACATTGTGTATCTTCTCGGTTTGAATTCAGGCAAGGCCCATCATGAATTTTGCTCCCTATGCACCACCTCCTGACGAACACCGACAAGGAACTTCCCCTAAACTTCCTCGCAAGCCTTCAAGTCCATCAGCTTCGGGACGCTTACCAACATCATCTGCGAAAAAATCTCATCACGAACCCAATCCTTGGAAGTCTTATCAATCTAGTGGAGGGAATTCTATCAATTCTAACCAATACAGCTCCCAACCAAACCAACCGAACTTTCACTCTTCTCAATCTCATTCCGGTCTTGACGCAGGGCCTTCCAGTCAATCAAATGGATTTCATTCTTCTAGTAACAGAATCGTGGCTGGAGGTCACTTCTTTCCAAGTCCAGAAGCCTACGAAACAAGATTTGGGTTAGTTCTTCAAATTTCAACTTGCACTCGATCAAAATACATTGACTTTTGAAACCTAACCACTTCCTTTTGAATCAACAATTAGCTGGAGGGTAGATTTGTTATCAGCTTTCTCCTATTGTACTCCATTAATGGCGATCTTAATGTTGATCATCGAAACTCGAAATGATTTTGTACGAATACACGCCTATCAGTCACTTCTTATTGCATTACCTTTGGCCTTTCTACACTTCATCTTTCTCGCCAGTCATTTCTTTCAGGTCCTTTTGTTTCTTATTGATCTAGGTCTTTATGGATGGTTAGGGTCAGCAAATCTACGTTTTTCTTGATACCTTGGTTTTGTTCTTCTGTTTCTCAAACCAGGACTGTTACTGACTGAGAATTGCATATCCTTTGCACCAAACCATTTCCAACCAATTCTTTGTGAATCGGACGGGTTTTTCATAGATACCAAGCTTATTTTGATGCCGAAGTACTTGAGCGGAAATTACTACCCTATGTGGGACCATTAGCAGAACGTTGGACTGAAGAAGAATGATGAAGCATGGTAAATCAACAAAGACAAGTATTTGGTAGCCGTTGGGACTTCGAATGCACCCGCAGACAGAACCATAACCAAACCATATCTCACCCCTCAACTTTGTCATTTCTCTTGCTTACGTATATATACTTCTACCCAACATGTGTATTCCATATCTTAATTCATCATGCTTTGGCATGCAACCTTTGCAACACCTGGATAAGGTAGAGCCATCAAATCACCTGACCAACTATTCTACCTGCTGGAGTATCCTGAAGTTGCTATGTGGTTGTTTGCGACATCGTGTTCCACACAGGGAGAGCTGGGTACAAGGAGCTGAGTGGATCACTCTTGCTTGAGATCCAAAGCAAAGAGGTCTCAGACAACTTCACATGCTAATCTTCAGTAAGAATGCTGAGCATATCCTGCAGATCCATAGCTCTTACATATGTAATCAGGTTCCATGATCCATGTAGATGATAACATGAACTAAGCAAGTGATACACCCCTTGACCTATTAATCTTCCTCTCACTTCTAAAGGCGTCTCTGTGTCTATTGAAGCATCGTCATGTGATGAGATGTTATAATAAGATCACTTGCCATGGGCTCAGAGCTGGTGAAGAGCTTTGAAAGTGTCGAGAGCACCTAACGCCCAAGAAACTCACACCAGGCTGGGTTCCTGTATATCTGAAAACCCATTAACACTGAGATCATGACTCCTGGCTACTCCTGGTCGGTAATTTCGAGTTTTTTGACACTTGGTCAAGTATCACAGTAGTGGGGGGACTTGAGGGGACTTGGTCAATCTCAACTTTTCCAGAGGTGGGGAGCGATTGTGGCCTTTCAACGCTCAGTGTCACAGCTAAGACACACGGCTGTAGAAATTGTTTTACGGCATGGGACATATCACATATCCTTTCACAAATCTAGCAGGTAACTCCCGTGGCTCCGAGTGATCGGATAGTAGCCTATATGTAGTTCACCTCAAGTTGTATGTATCCTATATTGTTATCCTATCTTCCATATTCTGCCTGTTTACTTTACCTCTGCAACTTCCTTTTCCTGATCATCACACTACTCAAGATTCCAACAAGATGCCATTCTCGTTGATTGAAACTCTTAGGAAACGTGAGTTTCAAACAAGTAGACCATACAAACTCTTCAAAACCAAAGGTTAATCATCATTCTTGTCTCAACATAGGCTATCTTGACACCATTCAATCCGTCAAGCCGGCCAATGGACGATGGAAGATATTGGTAGTCGACAAACATTCAAAGAACCTGATTGAAGGTGTTTTGAAAACTTTTGAGATCCTTGAACTTGGAGTCCAACGTACTTCTTCTCACCTCATCTGCCTCAAGATCCCAGCTTGTGATTGACGTATTTCCTTCAAACTCCAACCATTCCAGAAATCGACTCAATAGAAACTCCTAGACAACCTTCGCCTAATCTTGAAGCCATCTATATCCTTGCTCCAACAGCTAAGAACGTCGATCGGATCATCAGCGACTTTGCCCCTGCTCAACCTCCTAGTCGAAAAGGTCCCCCAGTGCCATCTGGTGGTCCCAAGTACGCTGGAGCGCATCTCTTCTTCATAGATGGTGAGTCTTACACCTCTGATTTCAAAGTTCAAGATGTGATATGCGTTGATTTTTTGGCTTCGAATTCAAAATCAGCACTCGATGATGCATTGGTCAACGTCTTGACATCATCTCCTGCAGCTAGTTATCTTCGACAGCTGGTTGAACTCTTTACTAACATTTGGCCAGAAGAACCGCAAGTCTACACACTTCGCCCACCCAATCCACGTAGCTTGTTCACTCTCTATGGCCCACCTGAACGTTCAGTACAAGATGCAATAGCTAATTGGGAGGATGAACTGGGTTGGATTAGCAAATCCGTAACTACTTGCTTATCAGTAATCAATTTAACCTGAACCCTGCTGATTCTCATTTAGCTTGTTCCTTTTCCTCGCCGAACAGCTCGTCAATCTTCTTGCAACACTTGGCGAAAAACCTTATATTCGTTATTATAATCCATCTACTACACCACTCGGCCCTGCAGCTGCTGCCAAAGAACATCTTTGTAAAAGGCTAGCTTCTTTCTTGCAAAAAGATTTGAATGACTATTGTGATACCAATGAAGATTTTCCGGCAAGCTTCACAAATTCCTGATTCAGATTGGCGGGAATTTTGGACCAAAACATGCTGACATCTTATCTTTTATAGCCTGTTGTAGATCCGCCAAGACCGCGTGGGACGATGTTCATTACTGAGAGAGCTATGGATCTTCAAGCACCCCTGCTGCACGAGTTCACTTATCAAGCCATGTGTAATGACCTGCTAGAGATCAAAGATAACAAATACATGTAGATTCCGTTCATGACGCTACTATTTAAGAAGAATGGTGATCATGAACTGAAATTGTGGTCTTTCCGTGTAGATATTCATTCAAAGACCAATCCGGTGAACAGGAAGAAAAAGAAGTAACCCTTTCTGAAGATGATAAGGTTTGGGTGGAAGTCCGACATATGCATATGAAAGATGCGCTCGACAAATTGATTCACGATTTCAAGGCTTATGCTACTGAACATGGACACCTTACCAACGGTAGCAGTTTGAATGACATGAAGGATATGTTGGCCAGTCTACCTCATTTGAAAGAGAGTAAAGAAAAGGTAATCGACTTTCTTTTCCGCATGTAGCTGTTACATTTGGCTGATTATGACTGATTTACTTCAACTTGAAGCTTTCATTGCATCTCAGTATGGCTGAAACTTGTATGGAACTATTTGAGAAAAAACAATTACCTTTAGCTGCATCGGTAGAGCAATGTTGTTCAACTGGGATGACGGCTGAAGGGAAAACACCGAAATCGATCGTTGAAGAGATGGTACCACTGCTAGATGATCGCGCTGTTAGGTCCGTATTGTTACTTTTTTGAAACGTTAGTAAGTATATGCATATGTAAGATCTCAATCCAGACTCATCGAAATCAACTTTGACCGAATAGTACCACCGATAAGCTTCGAATCATTGCATTATATGTTTTATATCGAGATGGAGTACCAGATGAAGATAGGCGTAGATTGTATCAACATGCTAAATTAGGATTGAATGAGATGGACGCCGTAAACAACTTGATTCATTTAGGTGCAAATGTTGCAAAAGATTCGGGTAAAAAACGGAAAGTATTGTTTAAACAACCTTTGGACGAAAATGATTACGATATATCTAGGTATCGACCTTTAGTGAAATTGATGCTTGAGGTAGCGTTTCTTGAACGCAGAAATTACTTTACCAATAGAGCTTTTTCTGAAGTATGATTTATGTTTTGATTGATTGATCTCACAGGATGCGGTTGCGAACAAACTGGATCAGACCGTATTTCCGTACATGGGAGAAAGTCCAACTAATGCAAAATCTAACGGGGGTGGTTTAGCAGCTAGTTCGGCAGCTGCACCTACTTCATTGCGTAGCGCGAAACCGAGTTGGCAGAAACCTAAATCTAAGGCAGTAGTTGAGAATCGACCACGGATGATTGTCTTTGTTGCAGGAGGGATGACTCATTCAGAGATTAGATCAGCATATGCTGTCTCTGAAGCTCATTCAAAAGATGTTATCATAGGTCAGGCTTCTTCCCTAGACCGAGTTCTTTGTATCTACCTGGAGCTGATAACTCGGCTTGAGACGTTTTTAGGTTCAACATCAATTTATACTCCCAAAGCATTCATTCAGGATCTTTCACGTCTCGATCGTGGTGGTTCAAGTGGTTCTAATCAACCTCCACCTTCATTGGCCTATGAAGGGAAACAGGCCAGATTACCAAAGAGAGCACCAGACCCACGTCAACGTGATGATCGATACGCATATGAACCACCAGATGCAGTGGCAGCACCACTACCGCGGTCTGCACCATCTTATCCAACACATAGACCAGCTCCAACACCTCCGTCAACTTCTCAAGCTGCTTTGTTGCCACCCTCAATGGATCCTAGACTTCAAACACCAATTCCATCACCTTCTTTATCGTCTTATAGTAAACCTGAAAAAGAGAAGAAGAAGGGTTTTTTTAGTAGAAGTAAGAAATGAGACATTTGATGTGTTAGTTTTAGTTTTTTTAGACTTCTGTAAAAAGGAGAAATGTGTAATAAATCTTTATTTAACTCTTTTTAGTCCATGTTCTCCCTGATCTAATCTCTTTATAATCATTATGATATATACATAGATCTTTATTGATTTGTTGATGTTGAAACTTTTTCTTTACATTTATGATTTTCTTTTTGAGACGATGAGTTGAATAAAGAAGAAGAAGAAAGAAATGGAAGTAAATTGTAATTGTTTAGTTGAAATTGATGATGGAAATGAATGAGGAAATGCATAGCGAGAGAGAGCGTGTTGAAAATGTGCGACATGTGTGTGCATCTGTCAGCGGTGACTCGCTTCGTTGTAGCCGATGATGAAGACCAAGCTGAAAAAAAGCAGTTTCTTTGGCATAGTATTGAAGATATGAGTGTACACCACGGAGGGGCTTTGGAGCAGAAATTGGTCTGACCAGGTCTGAGATCGGTCAAAGCTGGTGCTAACTTAACTAAGTCCCTCGTGCTGAGGTTTAACATAGCAAGCGTTGCTTCAACAGTTTGAAGAAATGACATAATTCACTTGAAGATGAAGATGGCTTGCAAGGTGTGCGTTGCTTCATCTTCAAGCAAAGTACGTGATTCCTTCAAACTTTTGAACCCCCAAATATTTTCTGTATCCTCTAAACATCACACATCATGGGGAAAAGCAAAATGCCTAAGATCAAGTTGAGTAAACCCAGTTTTCTTAATTGGATACCAATCATGGTTGATGTGAACCAAAAATTGCAATATTGATTTACTGGAAGATAATGCTGTTTGTACAGGAAGAGAGCTGCTGGGAGGAAAGATATTTATTTTGACTAAGCTTCAGTTGTAGGAATTCATGGGGGAGATTGAGAGATCAAGAATCCCAAGACTCACCGGGAAGCTAAAGCAATGAAATTTGGATAGTTATGTATGAGTTGAGCTTGGAGCAAACCTATCTAAATAAATCAAGCGGCAAAAAAGATTGGCCATATGTAAGCTTAATATGTTCTAGAAATATCTATATATTGTATATATCTGGCTTTCACCACCAACACCAATTGCTTGCCACGCCATAAAAATAGGCAGGTGGTCTTTGAGCTTGCTCAAGCCTCTCCACAGGCCTTTGGACAGCACAAGGCATCATTGATGAATCAAACTAAGTGCAAGAGGTGCTGAGGACAGGGAAAGTACACATGGGGTCCACAAAGCTACATAGTTTTGCTCAACATACTTTTTTTATGCCCCAAAAAACTATGTATGAAGCAGCATACATACTTTCTTTGAGTACCGTATATATAGCTAGATCTTTGGCACCCAGCCACCACATAGCTCAGGGATTGCCATAGCCTCACCCACATTCAACACCTGAGTGGTATCTTACACATGGTCAACAATTGGTCCATCAGCTTGACAGATACAGTGTGTTTCCCACCTTGAATATCAGTGGCTTCTTGTAACAAAATTATTGCCATTACCTAACCATCATATCACATTACCATAAGCACAAACTCCAGAAGAGGCTAATCCCCTGTGCTACTTTTCTTGGATCTGGAGCCTATCTTTTACATTTTAAGCTTGTCCTTGAAAAACCTTTGTCTGCTAAATTCACTCAATATCTGAAACCTGCATGAGACAGTCCTCAATTTAGACTGTGGTTTTCATATGTTGATGTGCTGAAATAATCAGATTCTTTGCAACTTATTGGTGAATATCTAAAGAGATCTGAGTATACTTCTCTGTTGAAGTTTGCTATTTCCACAATTCTAATTAAAATGAGTCCCAGCTCTGTCAGGATTGGCAAACTTAATCTATGATTTCAATATCTTGATGTGGTGAAAGAATTGGATTGATTGTGAGTTAGTATCAACAAGACAGTGAGGTTTCATTGTACTTCTCCAGTGATAGTGGTCTCATGCATCACAATGGTGAAAATGAGCCACAGCTCTTCCAGGATTGGATATGCCCAATTACCCTAGTCATGTGTTGGGTAATGAAGCTTGTCTCTGGCTTCATCCGGCAAGTCCAATTCCACCACACCAGGGATGGGGTGAATACAGGAAAGGAAGGGCAAGTGAGAATAAATTTTCAGTGATTGTTTATTGATTAATGACCAGAGTTAGGTTGAGCTTAAGCCCTTGGGGGCTTTTAAATTTCCCATTGCCCAAGCCCCTGTATGCTAATCAAGCTTGTGACATAATCTTCACACAGATGACCTGACTGTGTTGGATCAGGGGTCTTGTAATTAGTTTCTTGATTTTCTGATTGAAAGAAAGTTGTATCAATGATTGTTTTTAAATGACACTAATTCAACAAAAAAAAAGTTTCAAGAAAGGAATATCAATAAAACAATTGTATTGGTTTCATTCGATCTATGAATTGTAATTTCCTTGATTTTGTAATCAAAGGAACTCATACTGACCTTCTTGTTTTCTTTACAGCAAAGGTCTTGTTGGATATGATACCAGTGATTTCAATTGATTGATTGTATGACATTGCTGATAGGGTGGTAGGTGGTTGAATTTTGACATACTGATCAGTCACGGTGCCGTGGTGTTGGGTATTTGAGAAGACTTATTGGTTGAGTTTAAAAAATAGTACTTGAAAAAAACTGCTCTCAGTATCAGGATTTGAGACTGAGACCAAGACAATAATGGTGTCCAATGCTTGGGTTTGATCAAGATCCGGCTATATCTTGATCAAGCCCAACCACCCAGCTAGTGCTGCTAAAGCCTGCTACTTACACTGCAAAGATGATGTGTTTTTCCAAGGTGAAAAATGATTACATTTAATCTACAAAATGATTAAAAATTCATCAATTCTGCATTAATTCTGCATTATTAATCATTTTGTGGATTAAATGTAATCAATTTTCACCTTGGAAAAACACATTGCCTTTGCAGTGTTAGCGCCCTCAATTGGCCAAATGAGCCTTGGCTTAGCAGTGCATGACTGCACTAAGCTAAGAAACTCAGCACACATACACTAAGGAAAATTTTGGAAAGCTTTAGCTTAGCAGGACCCCGCGTGTTTGGGCGCTAAGCTAGCACGTACTAAGGTGCTAACTTAGCTTAGTCACTGCCGCTATCTTGCCTCTGCCACTACAACCAGTCCTTCATCTACTTCCTCCACCCCTTTAATTTGAGTTGCACCAACAAGTCAAATGGTCCTTCTTCCCACATTTAAAGCACAGGAGGTCTGACACTCAACAGTTGTATTTGTCCAAAGATATATTGAATTGGGCCAACAAGATACTCATGCCCTCAGGGTCAATGCTTGTGTTCACACTACCAGCATAATGTATTTTTCACACAGAAAAGATGATTGCATTTAGAGAAGCAAACAATTAAAAATGAATTGGAATTACATTAAAACTTCATTAAATCTGCATTTCTAATTATTTTGTGCATTAGATTCAATTGTTTTTTCCACAGGAGAATACCTTTTTCTGGCAGTGGTAGTTGTAGCTGGTTCAGCCACCTCCCCACACAAGTTGTTGTTGGGTCAAAAATGTAGTTTCTTAGTTTTTGCCACATTTGCATTACAAACACAACACAAAGAACAAATAATTTACCATTGATTCTCACAAGAGCTGTAAGCATCAGCAGCTGTACTTGCAAAATTCAGGCTCCCAAACAGAAACCCAAAAGTGATTCCCAAATGTAGGGGGTCTTGAAATGGATGTGTGTGCAGCAGAGCACTTAAATGTAGGGAAAACCCTCAATTGATGTCATTTTGTATGCTTGTACTGTATACACAATTGTGTGAATTGAGTGATAGGAAAAAAAGTACATAGAGGCATATTCAATGCTGCTACTGGGTTGCATGTGACATTGGGAGTTTTGATCAATCCCCCAAAGCTGGAGACTCTTGATGTCCCACCTTGCATTTTACGGGGCCTGCTGCAGTGATCTTTGACAATTTTTTCACCTGTATTTTCAAGAGCCAACATTTTGTCAAACTTATGTAACAAAGTCCCTTGTGCCTTAGGCCTTTAGCAAGGCACTTTGTTACACTACGGGAAGGTTTTGAATGAAAATTGGTTAGCAATGGGTCCTAAAATGTTTCAGTTTGATCATAGCCACCTGACGGCCTAAAGAGCACCAGGTGTCCAATGTGCATCAGACGTGTGGCCACCTGGCCCCTTGCCCAGCTCCAATGGCCAAGTTATTGCCTCTTCAAAGCCTGTCAAAGGTCCTGTGATTGTGCCTTCTGATTTGGTGCCCCTCTCCTCAAAGCTCTCTCCCACACTTAACAACTTTTAAAATGCCAGCTTGTGGTTCATAATTAGGTTAAGGAGACCTTGGAAGAGATAAAAAGAACTTTGGTCTTGCTAATTATTGCTATCCCTTTCTCCATCCTCACTCTTTTCTTCTTGGCACCTCATTTCATCACCTTGCTTCTATCCTGATCTTTTACTCTCTGCAACAACTGCTGTCATCTTCCCTCAACTTATCTCTCATAGTCTTAGTCTACCATGGTATTTGTGGAATCAAACTTTTTCAAACAAAATCAAAACTCATTGTTTTTCAACCACAACCAAACCACCAATAATCAGACCTTATTCGACTAACAATTGATTAAATTTCAGAGTAACACCCCTCCTAGCTTAAACGCAAGTCATTTGATATTCAAATCTAATTTTCCAACTTCTCATCTTGACCTAACTCAATCAACAGATTGCTTCACACCAAGTTTGGACATCTACATTCAGTTTGGGACTTAAACCAAAGGCAAAGCATGTCTCTTGAAAATTTTTCAAATCTTACAACTACAACTAATTGTTACAGAACATCCAAACCAATCTACAAATCTTTCTCTGACCAACCTTTTCAATTATGCAGTTGTATTCTTGATCCGGATGATCCAAACCAAATGATTGTTTATAGGAATTATGATACAATTTGTTTGTGATGATTATTGATCAAAACAAATCTGAATGATCAATTTTAGATTTGATTCAAGTAAATTTTCTTTTCCCTTCTTTCCTTCTAGATAAGAAAACTGACTTGAATGATTTTTGGTTTTTTTGGTTGGTTGGAATGCATATCAAGGTATTTGTAGAATCATTAGATAAATGTTTTCCATCAGTTTGTTAATTAAATTTAATTCTTCAATAAAATCAATCACAATCACCTTTATCCCAATTAATCATAGGAGGCATTGTTCTACACACATTATGTATTTTCACTTTTGAGTTTATCAACAACCAAAATCTCATCTGTTGACTTAATCATCAATCCAATATTCATTTTGTTGTTCATTTCTTTGCTTGTATGTTTATTTGTTTGCTCACTTTTTTGCTTTCTGTTTTTCTTGTCCATTTGAACTGTGTACACCTACATAAATGATGCTCTTTCTGGAATACATACATGAATTTTGCTTGTGTACTGTATTTGATCATCTCAAATGCTGAGCTGGATGGACCTGGTGAGGTACCAGGTCATGACTCCTGACCCAGCTGGGTTTGAAAACCCAAGAGTGGGAAGCAAAAGCAGGGGGGCCATCATCTGGCTCTCCCATGATGGAATGTTGGTCAATTTGTGACCACCAAAAGGCGGCCACAGGTGTTTTTTTTTGTTTTTTTAAGTGCTTTTGATTTCACATATTGCACTGTCTAACAATGTGTGTAACAACTGTAACTACTGTACAAAATCTTTTGTGTTTTCTGCTATGAGCCAGACTACTAAGCCTTCACAACAGATCAATGTATAACAATGTTTTAAATACACCAGAGGAAACAGTAAAATAGAGAAATTGATAACATAGAAAGGAAGGAAATTTGGCATAAGTTGGACAGGTGAATTTGTAGCTATCTATCCAAGTATGTTCTAAAATGATGAAATCTCTTTGTGTCTTCAATATACTGAGCTAATTATGGGGAAGCCGCTGGTGTGTCTAGTAAATCTAGTGCAGAGTTTACATTGACATTGACTTTTTCTTCTTTGATTTTTCTTCTGAATGTTTGGTGTTGCTTGTTGTATTTTCTACAGAATATGAGGAAGTGGTTTGGTGATTCCATTGATCTGCAGGTTTCACATTTTTTGTCTTCTTCAACACCTATCCAGTGGAGGAATTTTCAAAGTGGGCAGTGTCCGCATTGTAGTTGGAATATTGTGGTAGCCTGTCCTTTCTCTAAAATGTTCAATGCATCAGCTATGTATTTTCCTTTTGTCTTGAATCTTTTTATGAATACAGCTCCCCTTTTGAATTTTTCTTTTGTGTGTCTTAGCAAACCTGCCAGGCTGACTGGTAGCAAAACCAGATCACCATTTCCCTTGGCAGCTTCCTTAGCGGCATTATCTGCTTTTTTGTTCAGTTTGATTGCTTCATGACCTGGCGTCCAATATAGAGCTATTGCCTTATTTGTTGGGATGGTTCTCTTTGACTGGCGTAGCATCTTGGCTAAGTATTGTAATGATTTGGGTTGAATTGGGTTCGCCAGTAATCTAAGGCCGCCTGACTATTGCTAAATATTGCTAAGGACGTGTATTTTGTTGGGTTTTCTGTTAATGTTGTACTAAATTTTAATAAGCCAAGGATCAGTGCCATGGTCTCCATTTTGTAGTTAGATATGCCTTCTATTGGGCCATAGGCTTGGCTCAGGATGTTATCCTCCATCGCCGCTGCAGCACCTCCTCCTGTTTCAGTGATGAAAGAGCCATCTGTAAAAATGACGCAAGCGCCGTTTGTTTTCTCTTCTTGTGTTTGTTGAGGTATTTTCTTTTTTGCTATATTGTGTTTTTCTCCTTTATTCTTCACCTCCAATGAGGGTTCAATACAATGACAGTCAAATACTGGAGCCTGAAAAAAGTCCGCCCTCCCCTGCAAGGAAATGTCCAACTTTTGTCCACCGGGGAAGGCGGCCTGCAAGGCGGCTGACCTGATCCGTGGTGTAATCAACCCCGCAAGTGCACCGCAACGCAATGGATTTTGACCCAAATCCATTGTGTTGCACTTTC
>KZ120982.1:9210-19784 GCA_002157025.1 Melampsora abietis-canadensis | reverse complement strand
CATTAGTTCTGCATTATTAATCATTTTGTAGATTACATGTAATTATTTTTCACCTCAGAAAAACACATTATCTTCACAGTGTCAAGAAAGATATGTGTGATTTATTTTGTGGCACACAGAAATAATTTATAATATTGCACTATTAGATCTAAGGATTGACCCCTCAGATGTAGCACTCAAAACTTCAGGTGTCTCCACTGTTGCAAGTTTTTTCTTGATGATCAATGGAAAGGGTACTTGGAGGAAATGTGGTCCAGATAAAAGTACTAAGGATTTTATAGACAGGCATATCTTTGAAACATTCAAACAAGATTATGAAGCAGGATCCCCATTTGGTGCAGGTAATCAGAACGTATATAGCATTGGTACAACTTGAGACAATTGGAAAAATAAATCCAATGAGATACATAACAGAGCGGGCAATGTAAATTGGCCTGAAGCTTTAGACCTTGAATTTGAATCAGTTATTTTGGTGAATAGGAATAGGGAATCTTGAGCATGACACTAGAGTAGAAAGAATTTCAAGTATCTCTCAATTCAACAATGAGCGGGAGACAGACTTGCAGGAGATGATACTATTTATCAAAGCCTCATATTCAATCCAATCAGCTCTGCCCAATATTCCACTGAAAATTTGTTGTCAAGGTATTCATCAGTTTGTGAAGGGACAATTTAGAAGTACACAAATAAAAGCACATCCCCATAAACCAAATGAGTATCAGGTTACGTTGTTCACTCATTTCCACCATCACTATGTAAATAATCAGCATTTTAAACAGTTTTGGGTAACTTGTGAAAATTGGGGACTTATAGACTTCACCAAATAGATTGAGAAGATAGAGGAAAAAATTTCCTTGATTAATCATGAATTTGTCTGGTAATTTGTCTGGTATTTATAGGGTTTTTGACACTGTGACATATATTCATTCATGAGTGCTTAGACCAAATTAGAAGGTGAATTCCTCACTTCCCTTCCTGCCTCTTTTCTTGTCTGAATCAGAAATAGGTAAAATTGAATTGATCTTCTGGACTTGATGCCCAGGAAAAGATGTGCCAAGCAGGATTCCACGCATTTCCAAAAGGTCCTGTGTGTAGTATTTTTTCATCACCTCATTTTGAGGTGCTCAAGCACGTAAACAGTCCTTATTATTATCAGGTATTCTAAAGATTTTTACTAAAGGCATCTGAGACTGAGTAACTTGGGTGTATGGAAGCTGTGCAAAAAAGTACACCAGCATACCTCCAAAGCTCAGAAAAAGCTCTATACAGCTGGAGATGATTCCGGACAAGGTATGGAGCCCTCAACATGGGTGATAAAAAGAATTGAGTCAAAGAGACCTTCGTTGAAGTCAATTGCCTTTTTTGATTTCACACGAAAAAGGATGAATAAAAAGTGTGGTGCGCTTGCGTGCGCTGATCTTGAGGCGGCGCGGAATGCTATGGACCCGCCTCGAACCTGACTCTCATTGAGGTTGGACAGGCTTCAATGAGAACAACTGCAAATCCCGTTCCATATGCCCCTCAATATTCCAGCGATCACCGACTTATTAGTCCAAGTGACGAGTTCTCGTACGAACCTTGCTTGTCTCACTACTCGTGATGGCCAACTCTTGGCCTACTATTCATTGAATCGATCGGAGGAAGAGGCAAAAACTATCGGTGCATTGGCTGCTGGTCTTATGACTTCATCCCCGCCTCCTCCGACCGTTTCTGCATTATGTGAGGTTAGTGGTTTGATTCGATGAAATCATGGACGCATATCAGAGTTGATGTATTGATTGGCATAGTTGGGATCGATCCATGTTTCCCTTCTTCCGCCTTACTTCTTGCTCGTCTTGCTGGGTGATAGTGGACCTGGGATGATGGAGACATTGGCTTTGAAGGTAAGAACACCATCCTTCCACTTTCCCTCTTTGGTGCTCGGACCACAACCGCATGTCTATTTTTCTCGGTACAGCTCACTCACTCTGTTTTCTGTGCTCTTCAATTTAGGCTCGTTTGCTGGAAGACCGGTTGCGGGAGCCCTTGTCATACATATAAGTACAGGGTTGCTACAGAACGAGGTATAATTTCATCAGGTAAATCAATGGCCTGAGAGGTTGGCATCCCTGGAAAATAACATTTTGTATAGTACACATCATAAAAGTTTTGTTTGATAGATGGCTTTGTATTGTATGATACCTGCAAAACTAGAGCAATATGACGGCTGAAAGGGATTCTTGGCAAGGGTTTGGCTTGTTATTTTGTTCAATCGCTCCATCTTAGATACTTCAGTTGACCTCATACATAATGGAAAGGACTTGATGAAGTTGTAAACTGTTTGTAGCTGTGAGAAGTGGGTTTGGAGGACTAGATGAGGGCGCAATTGTATTATGGCAAACCGACGGCTTCCGCAACACTTCCTAACTCCAAAAGAAGCTTCTGGCATCGGTGGCTGAGATGCATTTTCATGGGGATTCGATTCGCACTAAGTCATACACATACATTTACAGAAAATAAGGTGAGGGAGCAATACTGCAGGTGTTCAGGCAGGCATGGGATCGGCCTGTGCCTCAGCCGAAGAAGCCGTAGTGCTATCCAAATTAGCAGGTTGTTCTCCCGGTTCGGCTTCTTTCGAAGCATTGTTGGGAGTCGGATCGCTGGATGGTACACCCGAATCAATTTTCAGAACGTTCTGATAATATATGAGCCTGAATAAACTCACGCATCTGAGTTCAGCTGAGTCGGACCGTTGTTAGCCCCAGTGGGTATACCACCACTGTTGGTAGGGGTTAGGTTGGCTGGCAAAGAAGCATGATGAATGGTCTCCGGTGAGGGTATCGCTGTGCCGACTGACTGAGGTGCCGTCTTGCCAGCCTTTGATAAGGCGTAATCGCCTGAGTCAAAGTATTTGCGTTCCTGGTTACAAAGATCGGCAGAAAGGGGAAAACGTGAGATGATCGTAAGTTATCAATTCTACTTTTCACAGATGATAAGCAAAAGAGTAACATACCATGAGGTTGTGCTTTGCGACGTTTTTCTTCGGTGGTAACTTTCCGTACAATCTGAAAAGTTTTTGTTCCTCTTCAGTCATTTGCTTCATGATGTGGTTAGCAACAGAAAATTAAATGAAAGGCGAAGAGACAGTAACATCAGGAGAAGGGAGAACACAAATGTCAGCCAGCTTGACATGTCAATTGAGAAAGATAGCAGATACGGAATCCAAACTGACGCTGATATCGACTTTCTTTCTTTGATGGGGGTTTAGTGCCATTGTGACTGAGTGATGATGATATGGATGATAGTCGGAAATTGAGGCTGAAGTGGAGTTAATGAAGTTGAATCAAAGTGGATAAGGTCGAGTGCGGTTGGGTCCACGACCGAGCTTGCGTTACGCCATTCATGGATGCACCTGATCGGGCCGGACACCAACTCCAAGCTGCTGCTCGATAAACGGGTCCGGATCCGGCTATACTGCACTGGTGACTGGCTCCGGCCCTGACCTTGGGTGACATTTAATTGTACTCCCAACATCTGCTTCATGAGCATGAAGTTGAGTGTCTTCGAGGCAGGCCTATATATCTTACATAGAGCAACTCAAATGGCAAAGATGACCCATAGCTTTGTCCAATTTACTGGACAAGTACAGAGCCAAGGCCAGAGACTTGCACTAAGTGCTTTGATAATAGTGATAGAGATTTTGATGCAGATTCCATACTTACCCCAGGCTCAACTTGACTAATTTGAGAGCCCAAAATCATAAAGTTAGCTTTGGGACACACCATCTTCCCCAATGTGAGATATAGACCTGAGAAGATAGATCCATACTAAAGATGTGGCCAGAGGGCTTGAGCAGGAAAGGACATGTATGCATACATAAGCAATCAGGCCTGGGCTGCTTTGAATTAGCCATGTTGAATCCAAGATGACCCCTTCAACAAGGAAAGTTAGAAGTGCAAGTTCCAGGTTGCGGATTGGATGGGGTTATAGATGTGGTGTTCCCTTCCAACTCAATATGTGACATGGGATTTGGAGTCCAAACTTCAAAGCCTGCTGTCATTTCACTGCATTTTGGCAATGGATACCACTATATAGCATTTGTCATATAATGAGTTGTGAGCTGATTAATTATGATTTGACAATAGAACTGCTGGGATCTTCAATTGATTGTGTGGCACTCAAGGAGTAATGATTCCTAATTTTCAGAGGATGTGAATGAGGAGAGGCTTTGATGTAGTGTTGAGTGCCAGTGATGGTCAGGCTTGGCTAGGAATACTTGAAAGCTACCTGGTTTGGACATCTGAAAACTCTATAATTGGGGTTATAGAAGGGTGAGAATCTCACCTCTGAAAACATTTGGTATCTGAACTCCAAAGCACTCCCAAGTCACAAACAATCAGTTAATCCATTTGATAGTAGAAGGTCTACTAGGCCATTTGTGGCAGAAGATGCCCAAGTCACATTTTCACTTGCCAGTGAAGATTACAAACAGGTAGTCAATTGACTGTTATCTCCAAGAAAACAAGCCAAGAGGTATCATTTTATCTACAATGATGTGCCTTGTCATATATATTGACTTGATTTTGAGCTCACATCTGGATGACAAGATGGACAACAGAAAACCACTGTGAAAAAGCATCAGATCCCCAATTGGACTGATTGTAGGTGTCTGCAGCTTAAAAGGAGGCCAAATGTTAGGGAAGGTGGGTGAAGGAAAAAGAAGACAGGAGAATTATGTCACTTCACTATCAAGAACTTCAAAAGTGAGAGGATAAACAATTTCTTCTATAAGCCTCTGACTTGTGATAAATTGGGAATTACATCCATTCTGCTTGGTTTCTCATTCATATGGATCCACAAATTTGGTGCTAGATTTCCTACCTTTGACTTCATAAAAACTCAAAGAAAGCAGGGTGGTAAAGTGAAGACAGAGACATCCAATATAGCATTTCTCAGAATCAAATGACCATTTAAAAGTATTATCTATTAAATCAATTTCTGATAACAGTAGAAGATTATTCATGTTCTCAGACCTTCTCAATCTATAAATCTACCAATTCCCAAAACTTTAAAATGTTTCCAGAACCTTTCAAATGATTGATCATTTAAATCTTGATGAAGGAAGCAAGAAAACAAAGTGATTTTAAACTCCTTTGGTCGGTCAACCTTTGATTCTGGTTCTATAATCTCAAAAGTTCCCTTCAAAAACTCATGCATGCCTTTGCAAATCTTTAGGAGTGAAAGATTGGGTAAAGCTGAGTTGATTGGTTGTAAGGTTTTGATAAACACCAACATCCTAGTCAAATCTGACTCCCATTGTTCAATGAAACCATTCAGCTTTGGATTTTCCTTGACTCTCGAGTCATGCACAAGGTTGCCATTCACAAGAAGAACTGGCTCAGTGTCAAAACAGCCTTGGTCTGAGATTTTAGGCCATTTCACATTTTTTGATGTGTTCCTTATCTCATTAGCCTTTGCTTCCCATTTTTCCCAAATTGAAGTTTCCAAGTTCGAGTGACCTTCACTAGTTGGATATCCTAATTTATAATCATCTTCAAAGGCTTCAGAAACATGCCGTTTTAACATTTTTTTACTACTTGCAGTTGAAATGAATTTCTTGAACGCTTCATCATCCTTAATCATCAAAAAGATTCTTCCAAGTGTAGAAAATCCAGGAGTCTTTATCTTTTCACTGGATGATTCAACCATTGGTGCCAACAATGCACTATGATATAGTATTTCGGTATGCCACAGAAGAAACTTGATGATCTTTTCTTGATCTGATAGAAAATTCTTCTCAATGGAAGATTTATGATAGAACCTTAAGATCAAAACTGTTATTCTTTTGATCTTGTTCCATATGCCTCTACTCGGATTACAAGACACAACAAAGTAAACAAATGGAATAAGTCTCTCTGATGTCCATATCTTCTCTCCTAATTCCCAAGTAGGGTATTGGTATACAGTAGCATCAGTTGAGTATTTTTCCGATAAAGTTTTAATGAGATCTTGTGTATAATGAATTGCAGCAGCTGAACACATCTTATCAGGAGTGTGTGAGTGGAAGTTTCTGATATCAATTCCTCCGACCTTTGATTTGGAATCCTGTTTGATTGATGGTCTGCTTGTCACGCCTTGCTCAACTGAAAACCCATATGGATTGTTGACTTCAATTTGGCAGGCTACGTTTTTAGAAGATTCTGGTGCACTTGTATAGGCCATTTGGAGTACAGAAGGTGTAGGGACTTCGCGATTCAATTCAAAACCTATTTCCTGGATCTTGTCGTGTGCTTTTTGTCCTGATCCACTGTGATCTGGATCGCGGTATATACCAGTATCCTTGTGGTTCTCAGTGACAGACGTGAATCTTCGAGGGCTTTCTGAATATGGATGTTGGTGGTCTTTTGGTGGTTGTCTTTCCATCCACGGTGTTGTTTCTTCTACATTATCCGCTAATCTCATGGATGCTGCTCTCTCAATGGAACGCTCAAGAGACAAATATGCCCCATCCATAATTGTCCCATCACGTAGTCTCTTCGAAGGTTTTGAATGTTTATCAAGTGATTTAAAATCCGAGGACTGATAACATCCATGTTGATCGTGACCCAGAATCCCTTCACCTCGATCATTCGATCTTTGTCCCTTGAAAGTTGGGGAAGCGTTTGGAAATGGAGACGTTGATCTACCCTTCTTGAACATGTCGTTGATGTTCCCACAATCCTCGAAAGTTCCGCTAGAGGACTGGATCTTTGAGAGTGTTGAATCTGCTCCGGAAATCTTTTCTGAATTTGTGTTTACAGAGGTAGCCATGTGATTCCATGTACACACTGTCCATGCCAGAACCATACTTAAGCGTATCATTTTGTGGAGTCACAGCTAGGAAAATCACAATCTCGCTGACCTTTCAAAACTCTTGCTGAGGAGATCGATGGGGGTCTGTAAACCTCACTAGGTAAAGGTTTTTGAAACGTTCTTTTAAAATGATGAGTTTGTTGGATTTCTCTTATCAATCAATCCTTTGATCTCGTGCCCTCGATCAAACCCGATCTGATCTATCCTCCAGAGATCGGATCACCGTAGTTGCTATCATCGCATACAGATAGTCTTCTCACTCGTAAGCGATTCCCTCTGGCTTGTCGCAACAGAATTTGCGGGAGTTCTAGGTACATACTCCGCTTGTCCACTTCTCACACGTTGAAAAAAAAAGAAATGGTCTGGTAATCATATCAAACCAGCCTAGAGACTATGATTTCCACGGAAGGTTTCCTCAAGGGTTTTATCATTTTGCTACGTATACATATGGACTCACAATCACAAGTCATGCACGTTCTCTGACCCCCGTATTAATGTCCAGATTTGCCACACGTATAGATCTTCAGATTTTTGAGTCATAGGACAGCTTTCACAGCAGACTTCTGATCGGACATCCAGTTTTGAGCTCAAGAGTCCCAGAATACATCCAAATAACTGTGGTGTGAAGCCTAACAGACTCTTGAAGATGTCTCCATCTAACATGCGAAATTATGAAAGTTTTGAAGGTTTATGAACTCTCTTGAGTGAGTTTTTTGGGCTTCTCCGTTCTGAGGATCTAAATTTTTCAACTGTGGATTATTGGTCATAACAGCACTTCAATGTCAGACAATTCACAAACTTCAGAGAGAGCATTTGCATGAAACTTGCCCAGAACTTATTCCAAACCAAAGATACATAAAACCTGCGTGTCTCACTGCCCACCAACAATGAGCCAGATATTAGAATGTAAGTCTTTTGTGAGATTGACTGATAAAAGTTGACCTTTGTGAAAACCTAGCATTCATTGGATCTCTGAGCCTCCTGTCAAGAGTAATCACAAATCCTCATGTTCTCATTCTTCTTTGTGGACAATGTCCAACTATTGAGAAAACCTCTAAGACAAGATCAAAAGCATGTGAACTACATCAACTTTTGGATTAGTTTGTACAAGACAAGTGAATCCCTAATCCTAAACCCTTGTGTCCCCACTCCTTCATACTCTAATGTTTACTTCATGATCCAATATACCCATACTTCTTTGAAAGGTGGTATCAAATTTCTGATTCCTTCACCATCTTTTTCTGCCTGTAGCCAGGGTGTGCATCAAATTTTGATTCATGGACAAACAAAAAAAGGTTCTTTAAGAAACCCATGTCTACCATCATACCATAACAATTGTTCCTACAATCAAGTACAAGAAATGAGCTATGAGATAAAAACATAGACTAACATTGTTTCAATATATTTAGGAAATGGACAAAGTCTGTGCCATCAAAAGTTATTTCTAACAAAACCATCCCTTCATTCTTCTCCTTCCGATCTCTCTTCTCTTCTTGCTCCACTCCTCTGTGTGAAATGATCTCCTAACGGTTTTGAATTTGGTTTTCAAACATCTTGAAGTTCTAATATTTTGTAAAAATCAAAATTCCAATTCCAAAACCCTTCATCCACAAATAAGACAAAGGAAAAAAATCTTTCTTGTTAAAAAAACTTAACCAAGATGAATCAATACATGATGAAATCTATTTAACATGATCAAAAGAAAAGTTTGCAAAAAGATGGATGCAAAGATGATCATGATTACAACTCTATGATTTCAATTGATTTTTTTTCTCTTAATAAAGTTCAACTTTTCAACCTACAAATCTCTAAACTTCAGAATCGATTACCAATTCTTCACAAGACCTACTAAAAAGTACTCCATTTCTCAGCCAAAAATTCACCCTCAAAAAACCTCAATCAAAGAAATCTTACCAATTCATCATGACGTTTATTAAAATGTGATCCAAAATAATCTTGTAATCCGAAATACTCAATCAAAGCCGCTTCACCAATCCTAACCCAAGCTAAAACAGTAAAATAATCTAATGCTTTAATATTATCTGTAATCTCATGCCAAACCGAAGGGAAAGGAGCTGAAATCAAATGAAGGATTGGTACTTTGGCTGCTAAGAATGGAATATGATCATCTATTACATCAATAATTTTTTTTTGAAAATATCATCAGTCTCTTTTGCAAAAAAATAAATAGATTTTTCTTGGATTTGGTTACTGACCTTCTACTCCTCCAAAGAATTGAGCTTGATTAGAACCAATCTGATCTTTAAAGAACGTTTGTGTTTTCACATTCGACTTCGTTTTAGGATCTGAAAGTAATCCGGCTTTAGACAATCTGTTTTCCGCATCTTGCCAAGCTTCATACATCCAACCAGTTTGTTGTGAAAAGAAATTACGGATAGATGGTCCTGTTGCACCTAAGAGATCAAGTAGGACAAAAGCTTGGATGTTGTCCAACATATTGGTTTGTTTTTGTAATGCGTATGGGGTTCGGATGGGTTCTGCCCATTTCTTTGCTAAAGCCCTGGGGATTTGAAAATCAAATCATAAACAAAACCAACAGCGCTCAAAGGATCCAGAGGAGAAGATAAGTGTTTGAGATAGAATGAACTAACCTAGCTCCATAGATCGAATCAGTACTAGTCCAATCCTTAAAAGCTTCTTCCCCATCAAGTAAAACGACCTGCAACGTAATTCTTTCTTTAATCTGACCCACCTCATCACCAGAATTAAGGAAATGTTCCAATTGTTGATCCAAAAGCGGAGTCAAAGATTTAGCGATCTGAAGGATAATAGCCACAGGAGCAGCACTATCAGTGGCCCCAACAAATCCTTCCAAAGGACTACCAGGAGGGAAGTATTTACTATCGATATGAGCCGCAAGAATCAATCGAAGTGGTGCAGTAGGATCATGTGTGAAGATTTGACTCGTGAATGTTTTTTCTCCATAAGGCGTCAAATCTTTAAATGTATGAGGTTCGTAATGCCAAGTAGTCAAATTTAAAACTTGAGTAGGTTGAAATAAAGGAGGAGTTTGATAATTATGAAACAGTTGAGCTTGTTTTGGTACATCAAACGTTTTGGATAATTTTGTGAAATGATCTTTGAATAAAGTTCTACATGATTCTAGGTTTTGACTTTCAACTGGTCTTGGGATTAAGATTTTTGATAGTAATGAATTGGGATCATTGAAATCGATGATTGGATTTGGATTTGATAAGTTTTGAAGGAATTTTAGGTTTTCTTCTGTGATTGGTTTATATGATCTTGGTTTAATTGATTGTCTTGAAGTTGTGTTTTTGATTAAGAATGATAATTGGATGAGAAGTAAATGAATGATTAAATCTCGATTTGATTTGTGATGATGATTTGATAGTTTCCTGGTTTTAGTTCTCATGTTGTGTTGTGTTGTTTTGCTTTGATCGATCGATGGATGACTTTCTTGATGACCAAAATGTTATTGACCAAATGATGTTGCGAGAAGTCAATTGGATTTTGTTTAATTTTTTCAATTTTGGTGTTTTTGTTTGATAATCAAGTGGAGTATATAGACCAGCTCTGAAGCGGTGGTTATATTTTGACAAACAATCGTGGAATGCGAATTGGTCAATTCTAAGATTTCCTGTGAAGACAATCGAAGTTGGCTCAGCCTCTGGTGTAGTGTCAGTGAAGACTCAAGAGTTGATAAAAATAGATTCAACTTTATCAATTCAACTCAATCACCATCAAACATCAACAGCCATTTT
>KZ120950.1:738-17246 GCA_002157025.1 Melampsora abietis-canadensis | reverse complement strand
GCCCTTTAATCATTGATTGATCAGTTTTTTCATCTTGTTTGTGGAATAGCAGAATGGATAATGTTTGTAAATAATTGAAACCTTGGTTTGGAACTTTTCTCTTGTTTGTTTTTCTTTTTTTGTCTTGACTTTTGTAAATAGTGGAAACTTCAGTTTGAAATATATCTCTTCTTTAGTTTGGTGTTTTTTATCTCATCAAGTCTTGTGTTCAACATTGCCAGCCAGGGACAGCTTCAAAACTGGATTGTTTGTTACAATCTGTGACGCTAAGTACAACATAGGACTACCTACCTGAAATCAAGCAAGACTAAATCAGGCATACAAACTATGTGCATACAACAAGATAGGACACAAATGAAAATCTCCCTCAATGACTATACTGAAGGATCTGAAAAACAATATAAGAAAATAACAAAGTTGTACGCTATTGATTACCATGAAAGTGCCAAACATGGTCAATCAAGTCACTTTAAAGTTTAACATGAAGATTGTGGTTGCGGATGGCTTCTTGAGTGGCCAAGAAAACCGGAAATTTTTTATGTTCACAGTGCCAGATTGCCACACATTTGCGCACAGGACTAGGTTCAACCAGGCCTTCAACGCGCTCATCCTCAATGATCAAGTTGTGCATTATGACACAGGCTCACATGATGGATCTTGAAGTGCGGTGGTGCCAAGCCCTTGCCGTTCCAGCAAAAATAGCAAAACCTACCTGCAAAACTTCAAAGCAACACTTGACGTCCTTGCAAAAAGCTTCCTGGAACTTTGCAAATCACTGAGAGAAAACCAGATGATACAGATTTTGGGGTGATATGTACAATGAAAAAAACCTTCTTCTTTCAGCCTGTCAGATGCGCCATAGTTTGAACCAGGGTGGCCCAACCTGGGTAGATACCATAATCTAAATAGTATCCCATATGGTAGTTGGTTCCATTGACTTTGTATTTGCAAGCTGGAGCTTGTCCCGTTGCAAGTTGAGTAAAGAGTTGTGAATGGTCCAACACATTTATGTCATTCAGTGAGCCTGGAATGCCAAAGACACAGTGACATATCCATAGATCTTTGGAGGCAACAGCTTCAAGTATAAGCGTAGGGTCACCTTGGTGTCCTTGGTATTGATGGGCATAGCCCTTAGGGCAATTCTTCCAAGTCCAGTGAATACAGTCAAGGGATCCTGGCATCCCTGGAATTCCTCGTTCATTGGCCTCCGCCAAAAGCCATGTGGGGTCATTGGCAGTGGGTTTGCAGAGGTACTCTTTGCCAAAGGCCTTATCAACAGTGTCACAGAATCCCTCAAGAGATTTTAGAGTTGATTTGGCCAGTCTGAGGTTTTTGTCTTCACAATCAGCCGGACCGCCATAAGCAAGCATCCAGATATCCACTGTGCATTTCTGAAGGGCAGTGAGACCAATGTGTCCAGTTGTGTTGGCCTTTTGAATGAAGTAATTGTTGGCCTTGGTGACACCTCAAACAATGCAAAGGAATAGATTGTGTCCCATGCAGAAGCAACAGCAAAAGTGATTGTTGTTGTATCTAGGTAGGTTGGAAAAGTAGTCGGACCACAGTGTTTTGTGGGCTTTGATGTGGCCTCAATCTATATTGGGAGCTTTTCCGGAAAGGGGACCTATCTACGTTGACAAAGAGGGTGAGCAAGATGAAACAGAGAGAGAGAGACTTAAGTAATCAAGAGGACATCAAAGACATTTAAGTAATGAACAGGACAGAGACAGAAGGAGGACCCACTTTACAAAAGAGGATGATTGAATTAACAATGGATTGCGTTGAATGAAGAAATGATATGGTTGATCATATGTTGATCAAAGAGGCGGCTTGATTGACTTGTGAGATTGTGTGGAAGGTGATGAAGAAATGATATGGTGATGGTTGTTTGATGAGTATTGTGATCATACATGTATCAAAGAGGCGTTGATAAGCTCCCAAGTTTCCAATCAATCGGAGTCTGGGGATGTCATAATTCCAGGACCCCTTTGGGAGATGATGTCCAGGGTGTAAACCCTTTGGGCGCGCAGGAATTCAAGATGCATGCCATGGGTGGAAACCATAGGCATGCCCTCCCACAGCTAACAACTGACATGCTGGGATATTGAGCCTACCTTACCTAGGATTGGTGGTGATGCTCTAAGTGAGGATTTGGGGGTAATGGTTGTGGATAAAAATACCCCAGATTTCTGTATGGAACGGTTTACAGCACACAGCTGGGGATGCTCTAAGGTTTAGAGCGGATCTGAGGAGTGAATTTCTACATAATTGGAAACTGGACGTCAGAAAGTGTTCTCTATAGTCTCTATGTAGATGGTTCTTACAAATCCAAATGGTGATCACTTGATTCATAAAAAAGAATATATGAATCATCTTTTCTCTGTCACATAAACTTCAAACTTGTTTTTATACCTCATGGATATGTACATACTAGAAACTACTGAAAGTCCACTTTTTTCTTACACTTGTTTGGTTGCTTTTCACCTTGTGACTAATCATGAGTGGAGATGAGTTCAAAAAGAAGGATTAAACACAAAATCTTATGTGAAATGTTGAACTAACACTGGAGTCAGATTTGGCTTGAAGAATGATCCATGGTGGATGTCGAATTTCAATCATAGATATGTAGCAACTAAATTCTCAAGAGAGACTTCCTCAAAAGCTGACTACAATTTTCAAGAGTCTCTTGCTGAGCCCAACTTGAAGCTAATGGACACACAGGGCCTTTTGAAAGGTGGATTTGCTAGCACAACCTCTATTATTTCAGTTTTGTTGTTGAATCACCTTGAAATTCCATGGTCTGCAAGAAATTTTATTATCTGCTTTGGCTTACATAAAATTCTCATTTGTCCCATTTTCTGCCAAAACAAGGCCAATTGAGCAGTCAGTGTGTCCCACCCCTTGCACATGGGGTGCAATGGAAATTTCTTTCAAAATTTAGGTGCACCAGTGCGCCCAGATTTTTAAAACAGGAGCCCACAACTTGACTGCCCTTCATAGATATATAGCAACTCTGGAAATCCCTACATCAACCTGGATGGATAATCTCAACCACCTCTCAGTCAATGTTATCACATCCATAAGAGCCATGCCAGCCCTAATCCCTGAGCCAGGATCCCAGACAGACAGAGGGAAAAAAACTTGCAACATAGAACAAATCAATGAGTGTCTAAGACTAGAGCTAATTCAAAGTATTTCTGATGTACTCATTGAGGTATGATCATATGTGTATGGGTGCACAATTCCAAGCAATCATGAGTTTTAGCCTTGCAAAGCTACAATGTCCAATATGACAATCAGAGACTGGAATACAACCACTGATTATCCATTGGACTAGGCCATTGGCATCCAGCCACCATATAGGTATTGACATGACATGCAGGGAAATGTCACTGGATTGACATCAGTATAGTCTTTTTGGCATTCACAAAGATATATGACCATTGCCTTGGCAGGTTGTGCTATCAAAAACCCTCCAGCAATGTTATCAAACAATGGTAACAATGATAAAAAGTGAGTAATGCAGAGAGTGTGATTGATAGAATGAGTGTGGATTGTGGGCATGGGCGGTTTGGCCTTAACAAACATATCTACTGTATACTGAAGGTAGTCAGTGCCCCAAAAAGTCAGAGTGTCCATTTTGCAGTGCAACTTCATTGAGCATCTGTAACACTGCATAATCACATACATTGTGATCACATACCCAGTGATATTCTTGAAACAAGGGGGTTGCTATACACAATGTGTAGGTGTGGGGTCAACCCCCTGGTTGTATAAAGGCTGAAAAGGATTTAGGCTGAGCACAATGAAGTTCAAGTGGTAACCTTTTTTTCCCCTTAAATTACTTTCCTTTGTTATAAGTAGGAGGATTGTGTTCAACTTCCTGCTGAGAAAGGGACTTACAAAAACCCCTTTCCCTCTTGAGAAAACTGATGGTGCTTCTTTAGAAGCCTGTGAAAGTCTTGGAACACAGTCTAAAGTCGGGAAAGTACAAATGGGTTCAGAGTCTGATCTTGATGTAATGAAGAACACTCAAGATAAACTATAATTGAAGAACAAAGGTTAGATAAGTGTTTAGTGAAGATATAGAATAAAGTCAAAGAAATCAGTCAACTCACAGTCTTCTTTTCAAAGATGAGGAAAAGAGAACAGCATGAGGATGTACAAATGTATATATATATGGCCTTTTGGTGAGTGGTGAGTTTTGAATGGGATCAAGTTGTAAGGAAAGCTTCTCAAAGATTCCCATTGGTGTTGGAATTAAAAGAATGAGAAGGTAAGAGTGTGTGCTTGTATGGAATAGTACACTATTCCACTACTCAAATAGTGCTCTCTAGTAAACAGAGCCTTTCAAACATTTGATATAGTACCTCATTCAGAAAAACCATGAGGGAGGCCTGGAAGAAAGCTTTGGTGCGTGTCCATCCTAATGGCCCTGAGGCTAGCTCAACAAATGGCAATATGTGATGATGTTCAACAGGATTCTTGACTTTGCTGAGGAAGACATTTGTAGGGTTTGGTATAAGACAGTGACAAATTGAGCTCAAGAGGGACACCTTTGTCATAAAAACCCATAATCTGCAACAAAGGAGATCAACTACCCTCAAGAATTGGCTATTGAGCTTCATTGGGGAATTACCTTCAGACAGTTCCATACAATGGAGATAATGATTTGACAGCTGATGATCACATGTCCCATGAAATGGCCTCAAGAATTTCTTTACTACTTTACTATCTCATTCTGATCAAGATCTATTACTTATTTCTTGCACCCTTCATTTGCAGACAATGTGGAAATTACTTTCTTTGGTCAGTTCATATGATCGGGGGCTTTGACCTGAGGCTGTGGGAGTACACACATAGCTTTGATTATCCATGTCATCTTCAAGCGCGTTGTTGGGAATCTCAGTTACTTACCTTTGCAATGCTGTCGACATTTCTTCGTGCAGCCAAGTGAAGTTGCATGTTTCTACATATTTAGCGTACTTTGAACCGCATACATCCAACTCGTGATCGCTCTCATTATAGTTGGGATGTGACGAAACTATGATAGCTCAGATAGCTCATGCTAGGCTGATCTACATATATGCGGCGAATATCCAAGCCCCACCCGTTTCGTCTGGTACCACAAGGCTGTGATCGATTGCGAGCTATTGCGAGGTGATGTGATGCGATGTGATGTAACAGTTCTTATAGCCTTCAGTCAGCTTCAAAGACAAGTTTCGGATTTTACGATTTGAGAGAGCCGATGACGAAAGAGCTAAATCTGCGCACGAGATATGTAAAGGCTGTGTTTCTGTGTGTCTAGAGTAAGTGACGTCATGACTCATGAGGACAGCCCCATTGAAGACTTGATAAAAATTTCTCATTTGTATACGTAGGCGTCGGATGAAAGGAAGTTTTCTCCATCCCGTGGACATAACTTAAAGTCTTCACCGACCAGCTCCGAATAAAACTAGCCCAGAAACCAGAAGAGGAAGAGAAAGAACGTCCATTGAGCTTGTAACAGGACACACATCTTATTGGTTCGTTTGATATTCTTTGCTTTAGTTGGAATTGATACCGATACTTAACTTTCCCTCTTGTCCGGCCTCTTCATCAAGAAACAAAATCCCTGCCCTCAACCCGCGCCGTCAGAAAAGTGAATCGTCTGTGAGGCGGGTCACATACATATTCGAAAGGAATCCATCGATCTAAATCCCAAATTCAAACTTCAATTCTTTATCTTATTTGATATCATTTAAGCGGCCACATTGATTGTTAGCCATACACACTTTCATATCACTGCTTTACTTGCTAAACCTCTTTCTTCCACGTGAAGCCACTTGGTAAGTTTAACCAGCACTGCCGTACCGTTTGATTTGATTTTACAGTTGACTGTCTTCAAATTGAACTTTGGTTTTGCTTGGTGGATGACCGACTTCGGATTTCCAGCTTTTTTAGTGTACAGCTTGATTTTTGTCTCGTCTTAAACTTGACAGGTTTGATAAAGCACTTCAAAATCAAAACCTATCTGCTTTCTTTCTTGACCCCTATCTTTCATCAAGTCTATCCATTCGATCTTTCTCTTCAGAGAACTGATATTTCTTTGTGTTCAATCAAATTTCTGTCTCCTGTACTCTCTATCTTCTGATCAACATCTCCTGTATCTCTCTTCCCTCTTATAACCTAATTGCTTTACATATCCTTTCTCTATATTCTTTTTTCTCCTTCCCCTTTTTCCTATCGCTCAAAGTCCATCGAAAGTTACACTTCTTAACGATCAATTCCTTTGAATCGATCATCTCTTTGTCTCAAACAAGCACGCAAAAATCCGTCTTTTCTCGGGGTTTCCTCAAGAGCTCATCGAACAATAGGCAAAGTATGTGGCTTTCTTCACATGGTTTATTCCCCTATCATCACATCTCTTCACAACCTCTCTCTGCCGTTTCATTGTACTTTAAACGATACACATTCACACAAGCTGCCCTTTTTAAAAATCGATATGCTTTGAATCTATCTCAGTGGCTTGAATCAAGTCCGATACAGGACTGCGTGTTTCTTACTGGTCTTTTCTTTCTGTTGCCCAGTCAATTGAGCAGGCAGTGAACACGCGTTTCAGCTTTTCGTCGCTCTTACATCTCCGCTTCGTGTGAGATCGTCGTCAGCTGTCTTGAAAATTCTCCGTAGACTTCAACACTTCTTGCACACTTCACCCTTCGTCACAATCTGGACAACTTAGCTTTGTATCAAATTCAGAAGCATATTTAACATCCGTCTTCCTCAACCCCCGAATCGACGTTGTATACCTCTTCTGAAATTTCCGTACATCATGCCTTTCACGGGCAAACTCGCCTCTGCGTTGACTGTAGGTGCCAAGACATGGTATGTTCAAATGAGTTTGCTCACACAAATCGGCCAAAATCCCTTCTTACCTCTGCTTACACTCTGTATCTGCTCTATTGTTAAACTTTGATCAACAGGAGGCCCAAGACCGCTGACCAACAATTTGTGGAAGCTGAACAGAAACGATTGACAGAGGAAGAACAAATGAAACGGCACGCACTCCAAAAAAAGATAGAAACAGTAAGTCTTTTGCGCTTTCCTGACTGACAGCATCAGCGAATAAGCTCACCTTGTTTGTTAACGCTCTTCATCGATCGCAGTTGGAAAATGTACGAAAACTTGAAGCCAAGACCCAAGCGTTGAACGAAATGGCCATGGCGGTGAGCATAACTCTTTGCAAGTCTGCTTTCATCTTTCCTCTGCTGACAATTCCGGTCGATGACCTTCATTTCAATCACAATCTCTCTACAGGCTGAAATACGTAGTCAGGTAAATTTTCACTGCTCATAGCGCCTGTCCCAAAAGCTATAGCATGATGACTCATGATGACTCATGTCTTGAATTACCTTGTAGGTACATGAAGTGACAATGAAAGAACGACAATTGGTGGAAGCTAGGAGAGCCGAATTGGCAAAACTCGAGCTTGCCAAACGTCTTGGACGAGAGTCTCTCAGTGAAGCCGATCTTGCTCGGATCAGGCGTGAGCGAATGAAGGCAGAGTTGTTAGCTCGGGCAGCTGGGGTATGTAGACAGATTCTCTTCGATTTCGTTGGTGAGGGTCCGATCGTTGACATGCGCCGGTAATTTCAGAATCACGCCGTTCAAGAGAGCATGCGTCCCATAAAGGCCGGTATTGATCTGGGACCACGTCGGACTTCAATGCCACCCCCACCTCCTACTTTACACGCCCTACCACCCCCACCTATGCATCACGCTATGCCGATGCCGAGTAGAACTCCATCAGCCGCTAGCCATCGCTCTCATCAACACATGCCCATGCCGATGGGGCCTCCAATGTCTCATACACACATGCCCCGGCCACCCATACCTATGCCTGTACCCCCTCCGCCAATGCCAATGCCAATGGACGATCTTCATCGCCGAGTCCCGTCTGAACCCAGCCTTCATATGCGACGACTATCCGGCAGTTTACAACCTCCTTCGCTCGGTGTCGGTCGAGGTCAATGGGGCTCGCCCAACAACGCCTTGAGGGGCTCTAATCATGTTCCACACCATGGTGGTACGACGCCTGCTCATTTCGATCGACCCTCCAGCACTCATCATCACGACTCTCGTCTCCGAGCTGCTAATCTCCGTGCATTGAAAGAAGAATCGATTGTGCAACTGGCGATTCGAGCTCAAGCTGAACGACTCCGCAGAAGACGTTTGCAACAACTTGACGGCCATGCTCGAGCTAGCAATCTACGAGCGCAAGCTTTACGTGATTTGAGAAAGCGTGAATTGATGATGAAATTACGAGAACGAGGCATCCAACAACGTGAAATTGACAGCCAGGTCCGATTGATGGTCGAACACGAACAAATGATGACAGAAGCTCAATTAAAAGATGTGCGCGACCGAGAACACCGGTTGATGTTGAAAGAAAAGGGTCTTCAAGAACGTGAGATTCAGGATCAGATCCGAAGACGAGAAGAGAAGGATAGGGAGATCCTACGCATCGAGCTCGAAAAACTTGAAAGAGAACTACGTCGCAAGGAGCTGCTGGATGCCGAGTTAGCCATCAAACATGCTTTTGAAAGGGGTGAATCACCTCCATTGGGTATTAAACGTCCTACCATCGATGAAATCGAGAACGAGGGGCTTCTCGCAGAGGATTTCTTCGACGACTTTGACTCACTCGACCCCCGAATCCGTCAAGAAATCATGGCGGCGACTAATCTAGCTCCTGATTTCCATCGTGGTCATGGTCGCAGTCCAAGCGTCGGCGCGCGAACTCCTTTGATGCGCGCTTCCTCGCCTGGCGCACATTCACACACTTCTCAAATGCGCGATCGCATCCGGGATGAACAGATCCGAATGTCTGAGGAGAATCACATCCGAGAAGGTGTCCTTGCTTCACTCTCCAGAGCCAATACCCCTCGTATACGTGATGAAATATTAAGCCAGATGACCCCACGCTTGCGAGAGGAAACCTTGGAAAACGAAAGGCGCGCAGGCGCGGGCGTTTCACCACGAGAGGAGATGCTGGGCGATCGACTCAACAACCATTCCGCTGGGAGACCCCTTAGCCAGAGTTTTGATCGACGTAGTCCAGGAATCCCATCCACGCCTCGTCAACGAGAAGAAGCTCGTGCTGCGTTACTTGAAGAAGCCGACGCGCGCGACAGGGAAGATCTACGATATCGAGAAGACCAAAAACACATGAATTCTGTCTCCAGCCAACACAGACGAACTCCTAGCATGCGTGACAACCTAGAGCTTCATCACGATTCTGCTCGCCGTCATCTAGACCTGCCATCCAGGTCTGCTTCAAGGGCCAGCTCAAGAGGTGGCGACTATGATGCTGTTTCCCGCTCAGTATCGAGGAGTGGAAGTATCCGAGATGGGTACAGCCCTGCTGAAAGGCTTGGTCTCCCGAGCCGACCGGCATCTCGCAACCTGACAGCAGAAGATTTGGGTTTGACCAACCTTTTGGGTCCTAATGCTCGCACAGCTTCTCGCGAACGACAACCTGTGGCTGCTCACTTGCCGAATGACGACCTTCTTGCATCCAGATTACACAGTGCTGCGGTCAATAGCGAGCTCAATGGTGGAACTCGATCCAGGGCTAACAGTCGTGCTGAGAGGTTGGATGACGACCTTCTGCGTAGTGCGCGCAGTCAACTCACAAACGACTCCAGTCTCGGATTGGGGTCTCTTACCGGACTCACCAGCATGCGATCACGAGCCAATAGTCGGGCTGAAGCTCCTAGTGATGAAGTCTTGAGGGGCATGAGTCGCAATTCGCTCGGTGCTGACCTTCCGAATACCGGTGGCCGTCGATCTCGAGCAAATAGCGTTGTTGGTCAGAGCCACCAAAACGCACCCAGTCGATCCCCTCGACCGAGCGAATTCGGTGAATTTGGATTACAAGACGAANCCCTCCGAGGTAGAGAATCGCGTGCACCATCTCGAAACGCAGGACACACTCTATCGCCTGGCTACAGCTTGATGGGCGAAGGTGGTGGTTGGAACTCACTCTCAAATGAGGAACTTTCTCAGTTATCCACCGAGCAACTTGAGATGCTATTACTCAGCGAGACCGGCGGTTATCCTAATGTATCATATGACTCTATGCCAGCAATGACGAAGGAGGAGATATCTCAATTGACGCCAGAACAGCTGGATGCGTTTTTGGCCGGACAAGATGGGCATGGAGGAATGAGTGGTTTGAGTCATTCATCGGGTGGAGCGCATCGAAACCTCAGCCGAAGACCCTCCCGTAACGACTTGGGAGATTCACCCCCATTCGGATCAATTGAGCAACACGGTCATGGCTCATCAAGTACAGCTCACGATCTGCAACGCTCTCGCAGCCGAAATGACCATGACAGCTACGGCGAGCGATACGGTACAAATACCCCTCAGACTCGGACGAGCCCGCATAACCCGGACTCGCTTTACAGCATGCCCGGACAATATGACACGTATGGAGTAGCCCATGATGGCGGATATGGAAGCTTTGGACAAGACGATGCAGAAGTAGGAGAGTTTGTGGTGACTGAAGCCAATACGCATCCCAACACGACGATTGTTGAGCGATTGGGAATTGTCGAAGCTGACTCGTTTCAAGGCAGCAGTCACTCGCCCGGAGCTCGTCGCGGCCCAAGCGGGCCGGACGGGTCACATATTGCGGTCAACAACTTGATCCATGAGGCTGGGTGAGTATCCTCTTAGGCGGTGTTTGCAAATCATCAGATAGGATGGCTAACTTACTTTTTTCATTGTAGTCGATTGGGTGCCAATGGAATAGTCCGTTTACGAGTCGCAGACTATCCTGATGGTCGATATGTAGCTTCAGGCGAAGCAGTTGTGTTAAGTTGAAAAAATTGGCTTCGCTCGCCCATAGGGCGGCGGATCTTGTGTTCATTTTCCCAAATATGTTGATTGCTTGATTGATCTTTCTTGTGATGATATGAAAACATCTTGTGTAGGCGAAGTGATTGTACTGATGGATGGAGGAGGACCAGAAACCTTTCAAAATTGATTACTATTTACATCACTTTCATTGAAACATTTAGTACTTAGAGGAGTAGCTTTGTTTTTCCTTTTCTTCGTAAAGGGAGGGTATATATACGGTTTGAATATACATGCTATTATACATTTATTTCTATTATTTTCAATGTAATGGAGTGTCAAGGTTTTTGTTTAAAAGGAAAAAAACAGCGGGTGATTTGTTGCTTTACTTTGGTTTACAATCTATGAACATGTTGAAACTTGAAGAAGTAGGTGAATCAGTCTTTGATCCAGAATAGCAATATCGGATATAGCCTGTAAAGATCGTTGAGCTCTATACAAAGGAAGGTTGGATCTATAGTCCAAGCCGGATGCTATCTTCTTTGAATCTTCAGAGGCTTTCAGAGGATCATCAAGTGCAGAGAAAGCAAGTCCCTTGCGGGAGGACGAGGATACTCGACAATCAAAATGTTGCTTTGCCCGCCTGCCTCATGATCAAAGCTCAGTCATTACTCATTCACCAATAGCTGGGTATTGTTTAGTGGAAATCTTTGAAGAACTGGCATGATACGAGCCTTCCTGTTAACTATCTGTTTGCCCTGAAGTTCGATGTAACTGAACCTGATCCGTGAGGAGTGTGCCTGAGCTGTGAAGTGCTAAATTGTGCATACATCCTGGGCTCAATCCAGTTTCCCTCTTTCCTCTTCGATCCTTCATTTATCGAACATTGATTTCTGGATTTCCCTTCTGATTTCTCAAGCTCAACTACTCCCTCAGTTTCAAAAACACCAATCCATCATATTCTCTTCTATCAATTCTTCTCACTCGCATGATATGTTACCCGGACTAGGTAGAAATCACTATCAATCCAAGTACACCAAGTCCACTCGCCCATCTTCACCTGCTGTGAACCGAAACCCTCAACTCTCTTCGGTCCCTCGAGCCTTCTCACGAGCTGATCAAGTTCGGCGTGGTAATAGAAGGCCTCGTGTCCCTTTTGGTGAGTGAAATTGCTTTTTTTTTGGCTGTTTTGACTTTGATGCGCTTGCATCGTCTATTTACTCTCTTATCTCATTCATAGGCCGAATGGAGGAGGCCCCGAGAGTTGTCTCTATCTGCGACGCACGAGGGGAAGTTGACGCATCGAGCTCATCCCATCAGGGTCAGTTTTTCACTTCACTTAAAAACTTTTAAGAAGGTATAACTGAAAGGATGATAGTCGTTCTAGACACCATCCATGCTCCACAATCACAGAGTCATGACCTCCTCATCAAGATTGAGGAACAAGAGAATCGAATCAGGCACTTAGAGAAAGAGTTTGCGATGGCTCAAGATCGCATCAGGTATCTTGAGTCTCGTTATAATATGGCTTGGAATAGAGTCGAGGCGATGGAGGAGGCAGTACGAGAGATCGAGTCAACTCTTCTCACTCCTACTTGTTGTGTACATTGTGCACTTGAGCGGGTTGAGGCACAATGCGATGATTTGCTCCGCTTTCGAGGCGGGGAAGGAGATTGCTTATACTTTGTGTACGTTACCTTCGTTCTTATCCTTTGAGTATAGTATGGACTTTGGAAATGACATCGTGTTACCTTGTTTACAACAGCTTGAGTCGAGCGAGGGTGAACTAAGAGATTGCAGGGGCTCAGTGATCTTCGAAGCAGAGGCAATACAATCTGCTGCTCTGCTACCCTCTTTGGAATCGTTGCTGGATTCGAGATCTAGACGGATTTATGATCCTCATAAGCCGATCTTTCCTATGGCTTCAGCAAGCTATAGGTTTCCACCGCCTTCCCATGACTCTGAGGATCTCTTTCCTATGGCTTCACCTAGCTATAGGTTCCCACCGCCTTGCTCTGAACCGACTTCTGAGGATATCTCTTCGACGCCTTCTTCCAGCTACACGTTTTCAGAGCCCTCTACTGAACCCTCTTCCGATGGTCTTCGAGAGGCTGGATTCGCCCATACCTCACCAGTCTCTAGTGGTTCAAAGTCTCTTCCTCCGCTTGAGCTTTCGATAGCTGAGGAAATGTCTCATCATGAAATATCCTTGGTGTTCCTAGATAGTACAGATGTTGAGGATGTGATGGAGCTGAACTATGGGAAACCAGTTGGAGAGGGATGGAGACGTTTAGGGATCCGATCGAGCACTTTTCCAGATGTTCAGCGCACTGGAATTCGAAAGAGGGAACACGCAGCGGAAGATGTTTGGAATGATGTTGGATTAGATCATATTGGTAAACGGGCAAGGACGGTATGCTAACACACTTCAATTAGGATTTTTTTGTTTTTATTCTTTCCTTTCCTTTATCTCAATAGTGCGTGATCAATTGTGAGACTGTTGTGAGTATTGTATTTTTAGCAATCATGACAATCATAGCAATCAAAGAAAGAAGCCAGTCTTCTCTGTTTCTGAGTAGCTCATCAACCCACTAATTTCCGTCACAATGATACCTTCTTTGACCCTTTCCTTGGTTGAATCTGGTCTTGTGGGAGTGATGAGAAAAAAGGATACGCTGAAGTTTTGGGTTTTGGTTGTTTCAAAACCGTAAGAGTCAAACAGGTACAAAGTTGAGCGATGTATCTTTTGATAAATGTTCGATAAGGACATGATAACAATCACCCTTCTGACCAAGAACCAAAGAAAGTTGAAAACAATATGTCAAGATAAAAAAGAAAAAATAAAGAGATTTTTATGCAACAGTGACATCCATCTCAAAGAGTTTGCCAGTATAACTAGAATCAGAAAAGTGTAAAGTAGCAGAATAACTTTGAGTAGTTTGAGCTCCTACTTTTGGAGTCTTAAGAACACTCGCATGGATCTGAACTACAACTGCTCCAGCGCCTGTTCCAAGTTTGACTTTTTTGTGGGGGAAAAATTGAATTTGAATTTGAATTGGTGAATGATGGAAGGGTTCAGGATTGAAGGAAAATGGGTACTGACTACTATTGATTGTTTTTTCATAAGTTGCATCTGAAGTTTTTTGATTAAAGATATTCAAGATATCTTTAAGATGAATGAATCCATGAAAAGAAAATCAAGAAAGTTGTAAGTATTCCGAGAAAATTCATTTGAACACGTCAAGAATTTGGTATAAGATTTCTCGAAAGAATCAAAACACATACTTTGTTTACCCTTGATAACTTTTCCATTGTAAACTAATTTAGGGCTAGGGATATCACTAAAATAACTAACAGCTTTAGCACCTTGACCAGCATCTACAGCCGTGTAGAAGCCATTGATGAAAGTTTTGATGTCTCCAGGAATGTCTATAGGATAGAAATCAGATCAGTAAAACTTGAAGCTTGCTAGAGAAGACTCAACGGCGAACTTACTACCGGGAATGACAAGTCCAGGGGCTAATTTAAATGCATATGTGGTAGAGAAAAATGCTAAGCTGACAGCGACGAAGGTAAAGGAGTTGATGAGCTTCATAGTTATGATGAATAGATTGAGTTTTGAATCAACGCTTTCAGAAGAAGGATTGCCTTGCAAGTTGGAGTGAAGCGTGAGCTGAGAGGAGCGCCTTTTTATAGGCTACTTTGTGTGTTCTGACCAGCGTGATCAAGATTCTTCTTACGTTTCATTTATGTGTTGTCAGATCATGAATAATTGGCGCTTGCGGTAGAGAGTCACAAAAGTGGAGACCTACATGGATATGGATGTCAATCCTAGAAGTTCAACTTCGAATTCAAATCAAAGAGGCTTGGTGTCTCTGGTTTTACCGCTTCGGTGTGCTGAAAATGGTCACCCTGCTGATTTACTTGAGTTCGATTTGTGATTTGATGGCTCGTTCAAAACGAAAGGAAATTTCAGGAAGTATAAAGATTTCCTTGATCAACCATTACAAACTTACACTATCTTAGCTGATTATTCATTTTCTTGACCGGTAGATTGAGAACACCGACTTTGAGGCTTCTTTGCCTTAATGTTAACCCCGAAAAGAAGTTTGCCACCTCCAGATGTCGCCATGCTACCTACGGTGTAAATGGTAAAACGATTTATCCTGTCGGCAAAAAAATTGACAATCACATTGACTTAACAAAGTTCCTCGCGCGGCGTGCGTCCCTCGGAGCCTGCGCAGAGGGACTTACGACTAATCATCGTTTTTTGGCTTGAGAACTCCACCGGTCAAGTCCTCTTAAGTCCTTCTTTGCATTTTTCCGCTTCCCTCCATTATTAATAAAACTGTTTGTCATTATCAAAAGGATCCCAGTATATCCACCCCCCTGCTTTGGTCCATGCACCCCCTTGAGAGCTTAAGTGGTTTTGGTCAAGCCTTAGACCACATAACTCAATCTGTCTTGATCCAGTGTACCATACTAAGTCCGCATAAAATTTCACACGCATGCCTCTTAGTCCCTTCAGCTTTTCTCACCGCCAAGATTCTCTCAATGGATTTCAGTGTTCTACTTCAAGCCTTTCTGTCTTTAGAGGAAGCCGAGGGTGCCATACAGACATGTGCTAAGAATGCTGGATACTCTCTCAAGAAGGCTGCATCAAAGATGTATTCTCAAAAAAATGTACAAAAGATTTGCTTGGTCTGCCGCCTGGTCACAATCAATGCACATGGCCACTTTTCTCTTGAACGTGAACAAGCCAGCCTTCATGAAAATGACATTCTACAGTTACACCGGTTCAAAAATACAAAACTTTATACTTTTCATGTTGTCATGCCAACTGAAGTTCTAAAACTTGCATAGGATGACTATTTCAATGACATGCATACATATCTGATTGTTTCCTCAAGTAATCAATCTAACTTCAAGGTTGTTTTGTGCCCAACCAAAAACAAACTTCACTTTTCAGTTGATTTGACTTGTGCAAACCCAATCTCTTAACACAGCCAGACTCTAGAGAAGTTTATTAAATCTATTTAAATTCATGTACATAGATTGTTGTATTCACTGTGAGCTTGGAACTCATCAATGATTTGAATGTTATTGTGAAGCATGCAAATGCAAATACCATTGCTTTTTTCATTGGAGATTGGGCCTAACACAAACCAACGTTCCAGCTGATCCTTTGCCCCTGGGGAGTTGATCCCAAGCTTTGAGTGACTTTGTCAAATTTGGACTAAGGCTTGACCCAAACCACTTACGCTCTCAAGGGGGTGTGCGGACCAAAGCAGGGGGGGTGGATATACTGGGATCCGTTCAGCATAGTCCTCTACATGTATTAAGCCCTTGATGATTCCAGAAAAATGTCCATAAAGTCTTTTTTGTGAACTTATTTCTCAAGTGCTTATGTCCAACTTGTAAGTGGCATTACAGCCTGTTTTAACACTGTACATGATCTGGAGGAGATGGCTATGTCAGATACAGGCACTGCCAACATATTTACCTTGGATCAAAAAATCCAAGGCAATGTTGGACACAAAACCTCGGACACAGAGTTTCCAAGTTTCTGATCCAAGTTATTTTTTGGTGCAAAAAATACCTTGGAGAGGAACCTTGGAAAGATTCTCTCCAAGGTTTTGTGTCCAAAGATACCTCAGATTTTTCAA
>KZ120946.1:21939-34221 GCA_002157025.1 Melampsora abietis-canadensis | reverse complement strand
TTTCTGATTAAGTTATATCCATGTCTATCCTACCAGATTTAGCAACATAATTGAAGTATATTAGAATGTGAGGGGATTCCAGATAAATACAACCAAACAGTGGCTTTTCAAGGCTGTTTTTTGTCAAATATTTGACTTTTGATGTGCAAGAGTCTAGACTCAAGAGTCACAAGGAAGTTGCACAATCTGACCTGTATTAAGTCAGGCCTTACCCTGTCTCACCAGGTACTTCAAAAACAATGAATTGATCAACTTGACTAAGTCCCTTCTCCAACTTCAGACAAACTCCTAGAGGAAGCACCTTTGATTTGAGGAGTTACTTAGTCAACCTAGATGAATTGAACATTTTTCTGCTCATCTTAATGAGGACAATGTCTTGGCCAAAGAATCAAGAGTTTGAACAAACAACTCAATGAATAATCAGCTTGGCTTTGATTGATACAGCTTGAAACATTTTTGCAGGCAACAAAAACCAAATGCTGGGTATTGAGGCTTCATGTGGTAGCAAATGTAGCATTATCACTACAAAATTGTGGATAGTATGATACAAAAGGGGTGCCAACAACTTGGATACTGATCCAAAAACCAGTGTTTCAATTGGTCCAAGAACGGGATTGATCAAGACTTTGGCAAGGCCAATGCAAGTGTTGGACAAAGAATTGAAAGCAATTGGGAAGGAGAGATTGTAAAGATCAGTGATGTGATGATCCCTCACAACTCCCAGAATCCCATTAACCTTGTTTCCACTTACAGGTATGTACAGTCAGGAAATCTGACAAGGTAGTGGACAAAAATGGAATGGGAAGATTTGAAAGGAAGGAGTGTGTATGGCAATGGTATAAGTCATTTGGTCAGTCCTTCAGACTGGTTTTGAACAGGAAATATTCCATGTGAGCAGATCAATCTGGATTCAAACATTGCTCCCAAAGATGGTCTCCTAAAGTTTACAAAGACCACACAGGCCAAATCAAGAGCAAAACTGGATTTTCCTTCATCTATTGGAAATGTCTCATAACAGTCACTGATGAAAGGGAATTCCATAACCATCAAATATTTATATTTCAAGGTCCAAAATGATTTCTCTACCCTTCTGAGCTCAACTCAAAAGTCTTTCAATGTCTCTCCAGATGATCTTTTAGGGACAGGGGCTATTGCACACAGGGGTATGAGCACCTTGGCAGTGTTGGGCACTGCCTTCTGCACCAGACATTCAGATCTGATTCTTTCTTCCGGCTTGAGATGTAAAGAAAGAATTGTGTTTTTACTCCAAGACTTCTTATGTTAACATGGCCTCCAATGCCATGTCATAAATAATAATCGATGTTTGGAAGAAGGAAAGATCTATGAGTGAGAGATGATGAGGATTGATAAAGTTTGACATGAGAGAGGAGCGAGGGCGTTTTGATTAAATCCGATCGAAATAGAAAAAAAAGCAAATTGTACATACATACAAAAGCTGAGGATCAATAAAAGATCACTTCACATGAACTAACTCAGCTTCATGATCACTTGACTAACACTATCCAACTTCATCACTCAGTCAAACGAGTTCAAGAAGGCTTCTACAAGATATCTTCTCGATCGAAACAATCATGAACAACGATCGTAACTATCATTCATATCAACATTCAAACCCAATTCAACCTGAAACAAATCGAAGAACAACTCCTCCAATCTATCCGAATTGGTATAAAGGTGAACGTCCTTGAATTAATCTCATCATCATCGTTCAGGTCGAAACTGACAAGTCCTTCTCTTCGATCAGTACTTCAATTACCATCAACTGAAGATCTCAACGCAAAGGAAATCCATGCAGCGTACTTAACTCAAGCTGCCTTACATGATCCTAATAATTTTGCCATCGGAACAGAAGATCATGCAAGAGCTGTGACTTATTCAAAAATCATAAGACACGCTTATGAGGTTCGATCCAACTCATGACTCATCATTTCCAACAAAAAAACATTCGATCACAAGAAAACCTGATTACTTTGATCGTTTGACTCCTTGGATCAGGTCTTAAGCAATAAAGATAGGAAGAACAGGTACGACTCTTTGAGGTATCAAATTCGCTCTAAATTTGACAGAGGTAAGTCATTTTTGAGTCTGAATTCAACTCCTTTTCTAAGTAAACCCGAAACTAATACCATGATTCTGTTATTGTTTTCTTCTAGACCAATTGATCGAAAGATCAAAAACTTTAGCAGAAGGATGGTTAAAAAGTACAGAATCAAAAACAAGAGCAACGGAAGAAGCATCAACCTCTGAATTAGCGAAAAAAAGATTAAATGAATTTTTTGAAACCAGTACGAGATTACGAATCAAAGATCCAAGTTTACCAGCACCAAGCAGAGAAGAAGTTTCAAAGTTTTTTGCAAAAGAAGCTCAAAGAAGAAAAGAAGCAATTGAATTAAACAGATCATCACATCGTACTGCACTAGAATTAATGATTTTAGCTGAATTCGAACGTAGATCGATTGGAATGGAATCATCGGAAAGACGATTAAGATGGCAAACTGCAAGAGATGAATTTAAAAAGATTAGTGCTGAACGTCAATTAATCGATCAAGAACGTTCTCAACGTCAATGGGAAATTTCACTCAATCAATTCTTTGTTGATCATATTAGAGAACATCAAAAAAATAAAAACCAACAGTCTCCTTCTATCAAATCACCTTCGGTTCAGGATTCACATAGGTTTGATCAACAAGCGATGAGATCTCCAATTAAAGAAAAGCGGAGAGTCTCAATTAATCTTGAAAGTCCAGACACCAACAAGTTCGGTAGTCCATTGAGTTTCTAAATCACAATTATTTATACAGTAAAATAATCGTCGGGATCGTGTAGTTCGTGTTAAACTTTTGTCTATTCTATTCCTAACACATTGATCACGAATCAAACAATCGACGCGTGTTCTTGCACGGACGACACCAGCTGTCTTGAAAATCTAACTTCAAGCTTGATTCCTTTTCCAATTTTTCGTCAGTTTCGTCTTATGCTCAAAAAGAGATCTTAATTTGTATAAATTGTTGTCAGTTTTGTGTTCTTGAAAACATGTTGTATTTGTGATTGAATCTTTTACCGTCTATGTTGTACATACATTAATCAATTCGAGAGAAACTTTGGATACTTTCTGTTGAAATTGAGGATTGGATATTTAGGGTCAGTCTTGGTTTCTAAAACCTTGCACACATATCTTTATCGCCCTCATTGAGCGTGAACCCATCCATTTAGAAGTTTTGATGATTTTATGTTTACCTTTTGATTTCAAGTTACATCAAAATTAGTCATCATCCTTTGTTGAATTTGGAATTTTGCTCCCTTCACTTCCTTCTCTACCCCACGATTTGCGGAAAGATTTAGCTCAGAAAAAGTGGATGGAAAGTATAGAAATCTCCATATTGCTGATCTTGTTTCATCGAGCTCTTTCAAAAGGAATATGGGTTGATCCCATTAACTGCCTATTAATTCAATGATCATAAAGGTACAAAAAGTTGTGAAAAATCGTAAATTGTCTTTCAGACGAAACTTGTTCCTATACTCCTTGGTAAGAAGTTTCAAAAATACATTAGGTCCGAAGGGACAGGGAATATATAATGATCAGGGATTTTAATGAGCTTGTATGCTGATCACCAAAACTTCAAATTATTTCTACAAGCATTCTTGTATACAGCGCTTTTTCTTCGTAAATAATTCCTCTTGATTCACATCAACCTTTGACGTTCAATGATTGACTTCTGTTGAGTGTTTCGACTGACACGCCTGATGATTTTTCAATGAAAGGGGTTCCGAAATTAGCTTTTGAAAAATCTCTTTATAGGAAGTCTTTGGGAGGGTAGAGTGAGCTTACCAATATTTATCAAGTACATCAGATTGACCTAATTGGTTGAGGAAGTCTTCGTCGTGCGTCTGCAGTGATCACAGTGCAAAAGTGGTGAATCAAGCGTGTAATGAACAACTCGGAGGAGAGTGAGACCCACGATGACTACTAATTGAAAGTTGGCTTGATCCCTTCGCTCCTTGATGATCCTAGTAGCAGAACAGCAAGTAGCCAATAAGTGTCGGTGATAGCAAATCGCACGGAAATAGATCCAGTACTTGCGATCTAGATAAGTAATGTCAACTCACTCTGAAAGGGCATTAGCCAAAGCATTGATGTTATCTTTATCAAGATTAGTCGTAGGTTCATCCAAGGCTAGAATACCACAGTTAGTCCCAAAAGATTCAGCCAAAGCTAGTCGAATGATGATCGAAGCTAAAACTTTTTGTCCAGCAGAACATCGACCTCTCATATCCATCTCAACTTGGTCTTTCAACATTACCACCTTTAAGAGTCAAATTGACAAAAGAGACCGTGCAAGGGTAAGCCATTCATCATCGTGGGAAAGAATTGAACGTCTACTTGTACCTACCCTATAGTTATAAGAGCGATTGCTTTTTGCATTCTCGTTTTCGGATTTGATCAAAATCTTATCGATATCTGACGAGGGATAGAGAAGAAAGCTTCAGACTGAATATCTAGTAACTTGACCAAAAATTCTGGGTCAATCCAACTCACCTGTCCCTTGATAAGTCTTTTGCCATAAGGTCTGAATAGTATCATTTATCTCGGCCATCTTGTGCGAATGGTACTTCATGATCGCCTGATCTAGGGCTTTAGCATACTTCTCCAAGTCTTGATTCGCGATCTCAACAGTCTACATGTCATTTTAGTCGTAGATGTATTTCAAAGTTATGATATGTAACTCGAGAAGCTAAGAAAAATCTCCAACGTACTTTGACTTTGATCAGTTGATTACGATGTCGGTTAAAGATATCCTTGAACTCGACTTCCATTTCACTTTTCTTGTCTTTCAGATTCTTTCTGTCCATCCCAATCTCACCGCCCAACTTCGCATGCTATGTGACACCACACAAATAAATCATCATGGAAAATCAATCTTTCAGAGAGAAAAAAACTTTAAGGCCTCTCACATCTGCCTGGAAATCCGCCTGTAACTTTCGAGCTTTGTGATACTCTTCATCATATTTCCTGTTTGCCTCATGAGCTCCTTCGACGTCCAATTCTTGCAAGGCGCTTTCCAGCTCAGCTATCTCGTCGCGATGAGCTCGTAATCTAATATTATCACTAATATTCCTTTCAAATTCTTTCGCCTTTGTCGATTCTTGATCCAGATCGATCAACGTCTGTTGCGAGTCTGCTAATCTTTGGGTAGTCTCTTTGATCAACTGCTCCAGTCGGACGATCTCTTCCTGACACCGTTCCATACTCGTCTCGATCCCTGACTCAACAAATCTACCGATTGAGTCCGGAAGATGTGAGTATGAGGTCTGCAACAGTATTTCAATTGTCGATGGAACTGAAAAATGAGAATAACAATTACGCACTTGGTAATTTCTCGATTAATGGTCTCAATCTGATTAAGACTTTTATTATACATCTGGACCTTTCTAACAACTTCCAGCTCGGCTCGCGAATTTTCAGCGCTGAGTTCTTTGAGCTCGTTTTCCAGTCGGCTTATAGGTTCAACAAACGTTCCGATATGCTCATCAATTTTCTATATGTCCAAAGAAAGAAGCAAAGACATGGAATCAGATCCCAAACTCAAACGTACTAGCCATGCTATGCTTACCTTAATCATCTCATCCAATTGCGCTATCTCACCTCTCAATTCTTCTTTTTGCTTTTCAAATCCTTCTTTTTCTTTGATCTGTTGTCTCTTGTTATTCAGGTCAAGCTCAACTTGATGTATCTGGTTCTCGAGCAACTGAATAGACGCTCTCTTGGCGTCTCTTTCAGTGACCATGCTATTCATCTCCTTCCGCACTTCAGCACTGTTGAAGAAGTAAGGATGAATCTGTTCAGCCAATGAAACCCCCCTTAATTTGCCTCAAAGGAATAAGTCAATTGGATAGATCAAGGAAACAGACTCACAGTTTTGTAGCTAAACCTTCAAGTTCAGCTTCCACATCTTCACTCGTCTTGGTGGAACCCGAGTTTCCAAGCTCAAATTCCAATTCCTGTATCTCGCGTTCTAGATCGTCAGCCTCGAGGTGCATTCGAGTCATGTCCATCACTGAACGCTTGCATAACATCAACTCGCTCATCTGATCCTTCAGCTGCTCAACGTCTCTTCGAGTCTACGTATATGATTACTTAGCTTCAAGTAATGACGGAATGGATAGTAATGAAAACATTCATACATCTTCGGATTTACGACTGGAAGCAGCCCACTTAGACTCCAGTTCCTTCAATTCATTTTGCACGCTGGGCAAATCGGTTTCTCGTAACTTTTTCGCCGCGAGCTCATGAGGTAATAGTTTCTTCAACCGCTCTAGTTCATCCTGCCATCCTTTGAGGTCGTCCTGAAGTTCGACTTTTTCTCGCGGTATTTCCTCGAACCTTTTATTGCACTGAGTATTTCAAGAAAAGACATGTGTGAGTCTTGTGAGGAATCTGTTGGACAAAAAAACTGACATAACGCTCAAATGCCTGGAACTCTCGTTGGTCTTCAAATGTTCTTTGACAGGCCCCGCAATGGTTTTTCGTTTTGCCTTGCGCAAGCATCTTCTCATAAAAACTAATGGAGAAACTGATGACGTCAAGCTCTCTACAAAAGTTGAAAACATGCAACAGCTTCGTAAATGACTTCGCCGTCTACTGGACAAAGAACAATCATATTCCGAAAGACTCATTAGGTCACCTAGTCAGATAAAGGATTTCCGCCTCCGCATCAGTAATCGACTGCGAAACGGTCTCCCCTTTTTCGTTTTTGATTTTCTTTTCGAGACCTATACAAAAATACGCATCAAAGAACTCATCAAGCCTTCCACGTCGGATTTGAGTAATGGCAAAAGTAAAAGCGACATGGGAAGGTGAAATTGACCATCAAGTTCGCGTTCTAAGGACTTTGTCTTCGCCTTGTTCATTTGTAACTTGGTATCCACTGTCTGTAACTCTCGAGCAGCAGTGGCGTTGGCAGTCTCAGCATCTCTTGATTGACGCTCTATGTCTCTAAACCGAGGATCGGGGGTTCAGCATCACTGTTATATCACTTGAACAGACAACAACGACATACCGGAGGGCGTCGCCAATATCCTTTTCGGCATCGTCGAGCGTCATTTCAGTTTTGACCAATTCTTTGAATTTCGGACCATTAGATTCGATTCTGGTATACCCCAAAGAATGATAATGTTAGAATGTCAGTCGAACTTCTATCAGGAGAATTTCGTATAAGACCCATCGATTGAGATCAAGGCAAAGAGTCACGCAACATTGTATGAATCGCATCATTTTTCTTTTTGGAATCAGAACGTTTTAAAGCCAATTTCGCTCGAGTATCAAACTGTCGATGTAATCCACTCAATTCTAGATGTAATTTATCCTTTTCATCCTCTAGTGTTTTGATTTCATCATTCTTGGCTTTGATCTTATTATCAGCTTGGTTTTTAGTCATCCAATCTGTTAAGCTTTTCAAACGATCCTGCTTCTCCTTTAAAGTTTCAGTCTGATATTTGATGTCACCTTCAGATATCTTGACACTCTCGATTTGGACAACCAATTTACTGATACGCTTCCGGATAGTTTCCTGGGCATCGATGATAGATGAGTAAGACGGTCAACATAACAACAAGAACAAATTTCGATGGTCCCAACGTACAGCTTGCTCCTGTGAAGCTTGTTTCTTTTGTCGATTGGAGCTTTCTTCACTCTTGTGTTCGAAGATCTTTTTTTGCTTATTTTCTTCGGCTTTTTTCCCCTCTCGCTGATTTGAGTAAAAAAGCTCATAATGTCAACTTATGACAAGTGACCATGACTTCTAAGTATGAAAATCTCACTTTCACTTGCTCCAGCTCAGATGTACATCTCTTCTGAGACTCGGTCAGTGTTTTGAGGAACTCTTCGACTTGCCTATCATCGATCGGACCTTCAAAGCCTTGGATCTGATGATGCTCGCTTAGACGTCTGACCAAGTTCTGCCTTTCTTCTAATGCAGACACATGTCTCTGTGGATGCATGAAGATATGTTATCATCCATCGTGCGTGGTGATGAGACCGAGGAGGATAAAACAACTCAAATTACCTGAGTTTGTGCCTTCAGCTGACCTAACTCGGTAAATTTGTTCTGGTGTTTTCGTCGCAGCTTGGCTATTTGCAATTCAAGATTCTCTAATCGATCTTTGTTATCTTTCAATCGCTCAGCGTGATTTTCCAACTTAGCCCTAGACTCTTCTCGAGAATTTCTCAAGTCTTCATCCGTAACTGAATAATCAAAGAGTCAGTCAGAAAGTCGACGCTGCGTTTTGAAACAAACTATATCTTCGATCAAGAACGAACCACCTGCGATTTCCTCCATGCCCTGCAACAGATCCTCCACCATCTCTTCACGATTTTCTTTCTGCCGTGACAAAGTGGCGTACTCATTCAGAATTTCCTTGTAATGTACAGCTTGTTCGTAAAATTTCTTGTTATCCTCGGCAAGACTAGCAATTTTAGCATCCAAATCATTGTAATGCGCCTCTTTCTTCTCGATATTTGCCTTAATCTTGTCTATACTCGCTTGCAGCTAATACGGCAAGAAATTACAGGAAGCCAGCCCCATAGTCAGATTCTTCCTACAGTGCTATGTGTTTGACATGTTTTTTTAAATTGGTGTCCAATTGGAATGGAACTAACTTTTTCCGCACGACCCTTATCAGTTGCTAAGGCAGAATATCTCTCCTTATCAACTTTCAGGTCCGCTGTTGCTTCTTTTTTGATGAGCTTCAGATTATCGAGTGCTTTCGTATATCTGTTCGATATACATCATCGCAATATTGCCAGAGTTAGAAGCTTGATATACGCGTCTTGATGATGAGATGACGTTTGTCAGGGTGACGAACTTGGTTGCCTCAAAAATCTCATCAAATCTGTAACCTCGAGACAAGAATCATTATGAGTACAGTAGTATCTATGAAAGCAGACGAAGATTTTATGTCATTCACTTTTTCTTTAGACTGGCGGGTTCAGACAACGGCCAATTGCTATCCTCTTGATGACAAAATATCACGTTTTCAAGGATAGCTTTTGATATCCCTAGCTGTCGAGGAAGTTCTATGTCCATCTCGGCACATTTGGTCGATATTGTCCGTCTCTGAGAAGGTTGTCAGATTTGCATTCTACGACAGAAGAAGACCAAATATGTAAGGAGTCAAACCTTGCCACTAGATCCCTCATGGCCATCATCATTGTACGATAGCGTCCCTTCAAGAGTCTTCATGGTGATCCCAGCAGTCTTCTTCTTGGTGACTTGGAGACGTCGACTGGCGACCAACTTTGTACCAGCTGCATTCCTGAACCGTAGCATGACTTCTGCCATCACAGTAGATTCACCAGCCATAGATGGATCATGCACGAATGCACCACCTTTGGCGTTGGGTGGTAGATCACCAGTGGTAATGTATTTTAAGCATTCAATGATAGTCTTCAATGGAAATCGAGATTGTTGATCAGCATGAGCTAACAACTCTAAACATGGCGTGATGAGGGACAGATGGCGAGACATTCAAAACTAACTGTCTTGCCGCTTCCATTGTGACCAACGATGACAGTTAACGGACTGTAGAATTGCATGACTGCCATTTGTTCATGATCAAAACTACGGATGCCACGAATGGCGATCTTGTCGATGGTTGACCTAAGAGAATCAAAAGATTTGAAGTTACCGAAAGGGTAGGCAACCTAGACTGGTATGATCATCCTCAGTCATTTCAACGTACATGATGACTACGTGATTCAGTCACAAGGCCCCAATATGGTTCTGTCGAGATCAAATTCTAAAGCAATCAAGACCACAAGCCAGCAGACGCGACTTTGTGAAGTTATGAGTGTCGATTCTAAGCTTTTCCAATCCTGTGCGCACAATAGACCTTTGCGAGTGATGAGATACGCGCGTTGGGTTGATTTGGGCGTCAAGCTAAAGAATTCTGGTTGAGATTCAAGTTCAAGAGAATGAGTCTTCCAAAAACCAATCCACAACAGAAAATCAAAACAAAGAATCTCGAGTTTCAAAATGACACATAGACTTAGCTAAGGGGTGTAGGTCTTAATGTCAGAAACCTTTTCGCTTTCACATAACTTTAACCGCCTAGGTTTCGTCTCCACTCTTCTGGCCACATCATATCAATCCATGATCATCAAGTTCAAGCTAGATCCACATCAAAGTACCACAAATCTCAATTTATTCCAATCAGCATGGGGAATGGTAAGTTTCAATCCATCTTCAATTTGAGTAGGATGTTATATGATCTTGACAGACTTTTCAAATTTCTCAGACGGTGGTTCGATTCCGAAACGTGATGACTTGGTCAAGACTAAACATCGAGGCGAACAAGTCGATCCACAACAAAAAGAATCGACTCGTTGGCATTGCTGTGCCCTTTCAAAAGTGAGTGATCACATGCATTCACTATCTGTACAATTTGATCAGCTGAACTTGAAATTTCTGATATCCCGTTGTACGTTTCTAGAGGCCTTTAGAAGAACCGATCGTTTCTGATCCATTGGGAAAGCTTTACAATAAATCATCAGTACTTGAATATCTTTTAAATAATGACACCTTTGGAGAAGATGGTCGACAAGTAGCCGGACATCTTACCTCACTTCGAGATATCATCAACCTTAAGATGACCTTCAATTCACAATCAACGAAACGAATCTGTCCTATCAGTTTAAAAGAAATGGGAGCCGGTTTAGGAAAGATGGAAATGCGTTGGGTTTATTTAATTGGCTGTGGCTGTGTGTTAACTGAAACTGGATTAAAACAAGTAGAGAAGACAAGTGACAAAGTTGAATGTCCAGTTTGTGGAGAAGTCCAAGAAAGTTTAGAATGTGTTACTATCAATCCGAATGATTTAGAGGAAGAAAAGATGAAGATCAAGTTAGTTGAACAGAGAAGAAGAGAAAAGGAAGCTAAAGAGAAACGAAAACTAGAAAAGAAAGAGCAAAAGAAACGAAAGGTCAATGTGAACCAAGATGTCGAAGCAGGTAACGAGTTAGGACCAGATTCGAACGCAACAAACGAAGAGTTGGATAACCACAAAATTCGGTCAAAAACAAAGAAGCCTAAGGTGGAAGTACCTCATTCGAAACTTGGCCAAGAGCCATCATCATCTATCGCTTCTTCCTCCTTATCGAAGATCAACAAAGAAATCCAAAAAGAAACCCAGCAAAGCCTTGTCAATCTGTCGTCAAGTACTCTCAACAGTATTTACGGTCCACGAGATAAAGATGGCAAACAACTTCTCGGTCAACAGAAAGAGTCATGGATGACAAGAGGTACTTGGACGCGCTACGCCGCTTGAAAGATACTCAGGATTGGCAATCGTTTCCCTTTTTGTTTCATTCCTTACCTTGTAACATGATCACATTCCTCGATACATTGTATGATTTGTTTAAATACCCTTGCACCTGATCATATTGTCACATTTTAAAGTCAGTCCATGCCTGCAGATCACTCCTCGTATGTCTTCTGTAAGCCTAAAAATGTTTGGTACAAGATATGCGCCGGTCGTTCCATGTCTCCGTGTCCCTATCATGCGCCATTACAGGAAAGTGGAATGCTAGGAAGCTCGGCATGCACCATAGAAGCGCAGTGAGCGAACATGGTTTTGGTAATTGGAGATGGAGGCGAAGCGAGAGACAGAAAAGAATTGATTGGTAGGGTCAGTAAATCTTCATGTCGTTGCAGGAAATTGGAACGCGAGTTTCTTGCTCCGCTCGAGTCTCAAGCAAACTAATGATGCATGTATCTCATTTTGGTCGTATACTGTACATCTTTCAGATCACTGCCAGCAATTGATAACCAGCAATTGACGACTATATAACCTTATAACCTCACAGTCAGAGTGTGAGCTTCGCATATCAAGTGAGACTGGAGCTGAAATGCCGGCAACTCATCCTCTCTGTGACGAGGCTCCTGCTCACCCGATGCGAGCATCACAATAATTTGATAGACAAAGAACAAATTAAATTCAAAAGGTAAAGTTCCTTGTGTACTTTATCCACCAAGAACCTCATTAATATATTGCATTCAACAAGTCACATCAACCAAGTTTTTCTGGAATGATATCCATCAAGGAAGTATAACCAGGAGGCCTTATACCAGAACCAGGAGAGTCTATCATTGCTTTTGGATAGCTGCTGATTAATTGTTTGTGAGAGTAAGAAAACGGAATCAAAACTATGATAAATTTACGGATAGAATCCAACTTCATTAGTCAAAATGTTCGTAAAATCAATAA
>KZ120946.1:3747-21933 GCA_002157025.1 Melampsora abietis-canadensis | reverse complement strand
ATTAGTCAAAATGTTCTTAAAATCAATAATCATAAGCCACTCGAGCGCCCGCGAAAACGTAAGGATACTACAGCGATCATCAACAACGTAAGGGTGGGTTCAGTACATTGATCCTCACTTATCGCTAGGAGAAGACAAATAGCAAAATGTGAAAAAAGATGATCTGAAAGAACTAACGTTTGCTTGATACCAATTTCTGATTGCGTGAAGAACACCAGAAACAACCGTGCGACGTTGAGCAAACAATGTGAAGAAGCATAGGAAAGAGATGCACAGAAATACTCACACAAAGCTAGTCCTATGCGCAATCTTTGGTATGGTTGCCCAACTTCCACCGAGCATGACCCAATGTGCACCATCGAAAAAGTCACTCGAGTAACCAGGATAGAGTGAGCTGGATTGAAAATCATCATGCCGATTGAATATGGTCCCGGTCCATTCCCAGACACCTCCGTTCATTCCACCTCTCCAGACCCCATCTGCTTCTTTTTTTCCCGCTTTTGCTGGTATCGGATGCCAATGTCGAAAGCCAACTGGGCTAAGCGGCCCACCTGGAGGATTATCTCTGAGGTACACCCTCAGCTCATTTGCAGTTGGTAGACGACCACCACGCCGACGTGCATAGGCTTCTAATTGACATCCCGAGGCCTGTACTGGCCAATGTTTTCCAACTGAGAATGGCACTAAACCATAAATTGTACGAATTCGGATATCATGCTGCGAGTTTTTGCAATCGGAGTCAAAAGCGTAATTCCAAGATGCTGGTACGGCTTTCTTATCAAGTCTCAATCCTTGTGGCAGGTCCTCGAGTACATAGGCTAAATATTCTAGATTGGAAACCGGCTTAGGGGATAGTTTGAAAGGACCGACCACCTCGGTCCGAGCTGGGTGTTCGTTATCCCATCCGAACTCATGATTCTCAGAGAAGTCCAATTTTTCATCATCCCGATCTAGATCATCATGCCCCACCAGCAACATAGTTGCTTCAGAGTATATGATCAACTCTTCTTTACCTGTCGACTCAGTGGTAGCTTCCAGGTCCCATTGACNTGAAAGCGAGCTCCAATCCGGGGAACTGAAGGTCGACAACGGGTTGAGGCAAGGCATCTGAACAAGCATATATAGGAGTGTCTCGATATGCATGGCCTCATGCTCGTATATCTGTTTCCGTCATGCCATATTGAAAATGATCAAACTCAGCAAGTTTTATAGCTTTACTCTAAAGCCAGAAACTTGTCCATACTCATCGGCTGCACTCATGCAAGTTCGCCGGAAATGGAGGTCAAGCTCCACGAAATTGACTGCACATTGCACTTACCATCCAAAGTACTCTTGCCAGTGACCGCTTCAAAACCACCGAATGATTCTCGATAGATTCATACACTTTTGAAATCCTAGCTCGTAAGGAGTTCTTGAAATCAAGGATCTCTGACAAGCTGGGCCATTCATCTTCACATTCTGGTACTTTTGAGTGTTCGTTGCAGATACTGGGGTTGTCCATGTCGGGATCAATGCCCCTTTCGAAGATTTCTGAAAATTTTTGGGGCTCGCTGTAGGGCTCGCAGAAATATCGACTGAGATGAATGTCTGAAAACACGGGTATATGTCCAAGATAGACTATGACAAGAGGGAGGATCAGTCAAGGGTCTCGATTGTTGAATGTGTGTATGGTGATGATGAAAAGAAATGTGAGATATGCTCTCTCATATTCAAATCTTGATTACTCACATAAGCAGATGTGTCTCAAGTCAATCGGCTTGGTGTATAGCAGATCTCGAGGAATGATACCCATCGTGACCAAATCCCAAGCTGACCAAAGTTCATCCCACTCGGTCATTGATGGCATATTTCCTTTGGAATACGCTTTTGCATCAATCAAGCGTGGGAATTCCGGTTGTTCTGACAAAGAACTGGGTTGGAGAGCTAAGCAAATGATCAAAACCGGGCGAACAAAGACGAGGAGGAGATATCAATGCCATCATTATTGATTCAGGATGTGTATGCACCGTCATCCAGATCGGAATATTTGTGTAACAATCACGGGAGAATTCGGCGCATATGAAAAAGGCATTCACCTGTTCGATCCATAGCCTTAGACCGACGTTGGAATTGATCCCATGACTTTAGACCTCGCATATTCTCCATCGCGACGGAATTCAAAGCTGTGAAAAGGGCATCACATTTAGACAATCCAGGGTCAATCATCAGTCTCCGAATGGCCATATTCGTCCTTTCCTCTTTTTCAAAAGCCTCAACCTTTGAAAAAGCAAAGTCGTCAAATGAGAATCCGGCACGTTCAACTAAGTAAAGTGTGTGAATTGGACCGCTAGTGGATCTTGAAGCCAAAGGTAAATGAGATTGATCAGACCAGGTCTGGACGACCCGCAATCCAGCTGAGTAGAAAAGTTGATGAACCTCCTCGTCGGTAAATTTGTACGACTTTTCGATCAGTATGAGCTCGCCGGCTCTTATATGAATCACGGAATCTTTCTTGGAATCTTCATCCTGGGTGACTAGCGCTGGAATAGTGAGCGTTATGGCTTCGCGCGCCCTAAGATAGGCCTGCATATTCCGTGGTCAGAAGCCGAGATAAACCATCGAAGTCATGAAGATGAGAAAACAATAAGACGATGGTACACACTGACCTCATTTCGACTCATACTGATGTTGTACCGTGAGACATATTCGAATTGATCTGAATTCAAGATGCTCTCGTCAAGCCCCAGCATTCGAGCAAGGACAGTGATACCATTGAGGATGAACTGGCGTGTTACACCTTCTGAGTCATTGTAAGCTTTTTCAACTTTCTCTGGAATTTTACAGTTGTCGATCCCAATTAGAATTCGAGTCTGATGATGTAAGGCCGGCCTGAGTTTATTTCTTAAGAATTCAAGAGCTTCTTGCGGCGAGAGGTTTCCGATAGAGGATCCCAGCCAAAGAATTGCTCTTCGGTCGCCTTGATCCGCGCTCAGAGATTCTTCGCTCCGTGATGGACGCTTTCCAGTGTCGGAGGTGCTGGAGGAAGATGTCGACATTGAATGGGCGNAGCCAGTCCAAACCTTGAGTATATGTTCCACATATTCCTCTTGTCTGGACCTCTTCCCCGACTAGAGGCCCTGCTCCGCTATCTTCCTGGAGCTCTACAGCCGAGAGAGTCGAAACCAGTTGGCTATATTCAAGGTCAAGCTTCGATGCACAACGCGTGGAAGCGTCATCAGTTGTCCATCCCAGCGTCTGATCACGATTTGATAACTGTAGGGTACAATGTATGAAAACTTTTGAGATAGAGGGTGGCTTACAGCATAATATTCGGCCTGTGACAGGAATGCACCGTGACCATCCTTGGAGACGACCCCCAATAAGTTCGCTACATTTCGTAAGAGATGCGTAGTTTTTTTCAATGAGCTACAGGAGTTTGTAAACGGATTCATTAATTGTTCATCAGTCTGATACACGTTCTCGAGGACTCATGAGCTTGCGTGAGGATAGCTACATAAGCTTCGGAAGGGAGTCATAATCTTAAGAGACGAACCCGGCGCCCAATTCGACAATCGACATGGAGATTCCATTTCCAAGCGGAGACGGGGCCAACGAATCTACCCCAGAGCTACATGAAGGGTTTGATTGTAGGAAGAATTGTATCAAACTCGTCAACCAGAGTCAAGAAGGGTTGTCGTAGAATACTTTTGATCATGACTTCTGATTTTGGAAGACACGAGTCACCTTTGGTCATCATCGGAGCCCGAACAGCCTTTAGATCCCTGTAAGCGAAGCAAATTTGTAAGTCTTCGGAGATGTAGATCAGGACCAATAATGGCATGACTTACAACTTCAGCTTCTGTTAGTCCACACAGCCTGCGAGCCTAAGCGCTCGTAAGTCGGAAATATGCAATACATGGTCAGGACTCGGGAGGATGCGGTATACTGACATTTGATACTCACAATCTCGGCCCCATGTCGTTTGAAGATTTCTAATTCGGTACCGTAGGGCTACAAGACACATGCACACAGGTGAACAATAAGTATGTACATATTTTCCAGAAATGTCAATAAGTGACGAAAAGAAGAGGTATGACTGACGTAGTAATCACGAGTAGCCGTGATCTGGTCATACAGCTCGAGTCCAAGGTGATCATCTATGAGTAAAAGTTATGCGGGGGATAAGTCAGATATGGTCTTTGGTTTTGTGGCGTAAATCGCCAAGAAGTGGTTTCAGACACAAGTCGCGTCGTTCTTGCTCAAATTTCAGCCTTGAGTTTGGGACAGAAGCATTGATTGAGTATCAAAACTCTTACATAATACCACTGATTAGGTATCACAAAATAATGGATTCAAAACGAATGTCAGTCACGCGCCTCAGCTACTCACTGGGCAAAATTTATCCATGAACTGTGAGAAAAAGGTCTGGAGTTGCAGTGGATTTGGTAGGTGAGGTGCATTCATGAACATGATCAAATACCCTATTGTGGTGATTGTGCTGATTTGTGAGAGGATATAAATCATGTCAAGGAAATGAAACGCACCAGTAGGAATAGATTTTTCGTAGCTGTAAAGGTGATCTTGAGAAAGGGGACCAGGTGTGATAGTGTGAGTGGCTGAAATTTTATTGACTATATCTTGTAGAAGTGAATGAGAAGAAACCTCTGAAGAGACTGAAGAATCAGATGTTGAAGCTGAAGAGGATGAAGAGGATGAAGAATTGCGTAAATCAATTATCGAAGTCTGAACCCTGATAGCCAATTCTTCTTCTGGCGTCAACGGTCTTGACGTAGAAATTGTTGCTGTTGAAATCATTATGTTTTATCCTGAGGATTGACTTTTCTGAGTCAAAAGACCACGATGAGTTTGGTAACCAAAAAAGAATCAGAAAAAAGATCAGCCTATAGTCTGACATTGCAGGCATAAGAGAAAGAAAACAGAATGGTGAGCATCGGAGCTGAGGTAAAATTGCTGAGATAGAAAATCTAATATTGTTATCAATCTTGAGCTTGGGTCAAGTTCGAGGTTTCTTCATCAGACCGCATGTGATCACACTTGTGATACAGCGGAAATGGATTTTGTTAGGAGATAATTGATTAAATCGTGATGATTAAAGTTTGACATAAGATGCTTTTTTCTGGTTTGAGGTACAGAAGGTGAAGAAGTAATGGTGAATTTGAGATGGAAGGGATGTAGTTATCCATCTACAAATATGTATAATCAGGATACTCAAGACGGGTTGATCAACAAATACTAGTCTTAAGTAAAGAGACGATTCAAGAGGGTAAGAATCCCCCTTTAGTCAACTTGTTCCAAATGAGATGATGATTATGATGATATTGGTATGTGGTATGAACTGTGGACCAGTTGAATTGAAACATGGGATTTTGAATTTGAGTAGACAGGTAAGATTAGTTTTGAACAGAATACCAACAAGATTTGACCGGGGAAATCAGATTGAAGCTGATACCGAAAGTTTGAAGGGTCGAGATGTGTTATGGTGAGATCTAAGTAGAATCTGAATCAAAGTTGATGATAACAAACCAGAGTTAGACTCGATGGATTTACTTGGGAGGTAGCAATCTTGAAGACGCGAATCAAGAATCAGGAGAGTGAGCTGATGAAAAGGATGAAGATGATAATGATAAAGAGGAAGATAAAAAGATTATTGAAGAGGATGAGGTAGGTAAAGAAAGAAACTCATAATCAAGATGAGTATAATTTAGATATTATTATGACTAACCAAAATTCAATATTGAATGATTAATCTTGTGGATGAGCTCTTGACAGGAAGATGAACATGGATTATATAGAATTGAAAAAGGATGGAGAGGTTAACCGGTTTTCAGATTACATAGGTATAAGGCGTGGGTTTTTGCAAAAGGAATTCAAGATCAAAAAGAAAATTACTTTATGATGAAGATCGGCAGTCAATCTGATAAGCTTGATCGTGAACTCTTTTTACATAGAAGGAAATCTCATAAACTCTCCATTCTGTCATTAGTCGAAACACTCTCACTCACTTTACAGAGATACAAGATAGAGCTTTGAAAAAGATCTGAGCTTGAAATACGTGAGATTTTGAGTGATGATCTCTCGAGGAGGGGGTAGGAAGTATGCGCCAAGTTTGAAGCTTGATAGAATCCGCGGTAAAAATTCGAATGCACTTGATTTTTCGAAGGTCGACCTCAAGAAAAGTAGGCGATTGGATGATTGGAATGGACCGGAGGGAATACAAAAGTTTGAGGAAAATCAAATTGGATGAAAGATACCGAGATAAAGGATTTTCGAACACAAGATCATTGACGTCACAGGTGATTCATGCCTTTCAATCTTTCACCACGAGAGTCCAAACAAGCACATACACTCAAATCGTCTTGAGAAACGGAATCACACAAGATCACACATCCAAGCAACCGCTGGAGTGTATTACTATCGATGACGTCTCTTGGCCGAGCGGGTCAAGACAACAAAACACTACAGAGAGAGAGAGGCCATACTGAAGAGATGGATGGGTAGGTGTGAAGTGTCATGAGATCAGTGCTATTATTGACTTGAGGTCCAAGTGCATGGATCTAAAAACTCGAATGTAAGTTTAACCAATGAGCGATACAAGTCAGCAAGTGCATCACAAAGGCAGAGGGCCTTGGATCTCAAGATTTCTTTTCATCACCTCTCGGCTGATATCGAATTAATGAAATCATTGATAAGCAATGCCCGGATCGCAATGTTGGTTTGGTTTCAGTAGGCTCAGGCCATACCACGCGCCACCACAGGACCATCATGGTATGCACTTTGTTTTACTGTTAAGAGCTGTACCACGTTTTCACGTTTGCACGTTTGACTTTGTTGACGATATCGGAACGTACTTGACGCAATGTGCTCATGAATCATGATACACATTTGTTGATCAACGTGTTCTCTGGCCGGGATGACGACATCTGTTTTGATCCAGGGCGAAGGATTAAGGTTTCGAAAAGAAAGCAGAAATTCGCCGCGCAGCATCAGAAAGTCGAATATATGCGATGAATAGAACATCATTCGGAGAACTCTTTCTTCGATGGCGTACACAATCATTGCAGCCCTTTTCATAAGCTCTCACCCGGACTGTTCTCAAGTACAAAACATCTTCAGGATTGATCACTTCGAAAGTATTGATGGGACAAAAAGAAAGGTATGTATGCGAGTTGTCATTCAACTGTTGTTATTTCTATATAAAAACCCATAACTTAGTCTTGGTGATAAGTCCAATTAGATGGCTCACCCCTTGGGCCCTTTTCTACAAAAAACACTCCAGCAAAAATGCAGATCTTGTTACTCTCATCTTGCCACTGCGGAGAATGGAGACTATCTTTGCAGATCGCGGACCAGGTCCGCTTGTACGCGTTTGAAAGATTAGTCCTGTCAATGTGTGATAAGAAACCTAAGTTCGCCCTGTTTCTTTTTTCTTTGAGAAGGAAAGTCAGTGGAATCTGTGTGATAAGGAAGCATGAAGTCAGCTTTTCATCTGACATACATACTTACAAGCTGAGATCCGTACATACTACATGATTCACTCTCCTCCGGAAGACTCCGACCGTCAGACTCGGTGTGGACAAGGTGCATTAGGTGCATTATCTTCGTAAGTATATACATTTGTTTGTCGTACTGCGGGTGATACTGCGAAGTTAACTACGATGCAGATCAATTGTGACATACTTATCAGCGAGTGTAGATCTCATGTGAGGTGTACAACACCTACAACAGCTATCCTGAGACTTTAACCTCTCCTTGCGATCTCTCATCCGAACCAGCACGGCCAGTGGGTCAGAGCAGAAGAGGAGGATAAGTGTCCATCATGGAGGTGGTTCGTGAAGCCATGAAAAGTTTCAAAATTACCTCCAGACTCGTGGAAGCAATCAAATTCCTTACCTTGCCGTATGCTCCCGTTGCTAATTGTTCACGCCAATGGTCCGGTCAAGAAGCCGGATCTAAAGATGATGAGGCCAGGAAGACAAGAAAAGAAGTCGCACAGTCGTACCCGAAGCATTGGTATATGATTATGTAGCAACAAAACCGGTTCCTTGAGCCGGCGTTGAGCAGAAAGATAAATACCAGTGGGAGAAGGGGCGGTGAAAATCCTTAGAATAAATGATCGATGGCGTGCTCTTACACAGCCCCTTCGTGTGCCTCGCCTCAGCGGGTTCAAATCCGCTGAGAGTGCGATTTCAAAGTTGTCACACGCGCATGATCAAGCGCTGAGAAACGGTGCCTCCAAATTTAGGATTCATAGCGGGGGTACCCTATATCTGAAGGTCAGTATACACAGGGTATCAAATGTTCAAGTTCTTGAGTGTGATTAAGCTACGCAGATAGTTCTACTGACGCTTAAGAAGCTCAAAGAGAGGCTGAGCGCTCCGCTCGAGTTCGTGGCGACTATGATGAACCGGTATCGAAGGTTTGCGTCTCCAGCGTGATCCAGTTGTCGAAAAGTTGGCCAACTTGGCCTGGGGGCATATATTTGGGAGTTCTGTGAACCCAATGATGACAAAGATGAACGAGATGTCATATGAGATGGCCTGTAGGTCCAAGGGGGCATTAAAGTGACCTGACCTTTGCTCAACACGGAGCACATCGGCATTATTTGTGGACAGAGAGTGTCACTTCTGGAAAGCCTTGGGATGAATAAGGTGAATCGCCTTACGAAGTTTTTCCCGCGAAGAAAAAAGAGCTAGCCATAGTGTCAGTACCGGTAAAACAGGAGCACAGACCGACAACAAGGTTCGAAATGAAAGCCGTCACTCAGCATCAGGGATTTGCTAAAGAGTGATATTCGAGATGAGATTGTTGCCTGTGTGTATCAGGTATGTAGGCTGAGTAGATCAAAGATAGAATAGTCAGATGAGATATGGTAAGGCTGATTTTCATCCTTGATTATTGAGGGAAGACGAGTTTGCTAATAAATATTTTGGGTTTTTGTAGCACAACAACATGTACTGATACATAAATAAGATTATTGTTATATGATATCATCGTAGTCAACTTAACACGGCACAAGTCCTGATAGCACAGCACTTGAATCTGATCAAGCTGTGATCGATTTGAATCAAATGTGGCTTATCTAGAGTTATGTTGATGATGTAAGTCAGATGGTATGAGATCATTCCATGATAACACACCCTTTACCAACCTGATGGCGAGTTCTGCGTGAGAAGAATTTAGAAATGATCATCAAAGTCCGAGTCTCAATTCTTGGCTATCAATCATCAGTCAAGTTACGTTGAACTCGGAGAAGAATGTGAATCTTGAGAGCACTCAGTCACTAAATCAATGTGATTCTTGGTCTGATTGAACAATATCCAAATCCACTATTCCATCAAAATTATCAAATCAGAAACCACAAATTCATACAAATCCTTTGATCACCATAAGCTAACAATGCAGCTGGTCAATGAGGTAGAAAGTTTGAAAAAATCGAAACTGTAAGTACGATCTCTGAAGGGTCTTGTCTCAAGTATCAAGTCTTGATTTTTCAAGCAGATTTCCTGACGAAAAGCAGATCCCATCTCCAGTCTGCATTTGAAATCCTTATGTCGTGACAAAAACCTAGCAGTCAGTGGCACAAAAGCTGTCTTGATTGGACGCCTCACGGGTCTTCCTCCAGAAAAGGTCAGCTCCGCTAAACCGAAAAAGAAAGTCGCTTCAAAGACTGACGAAGGTCAGGTGGAGACCAACTGCGCCGGACATTCTTCGGGAGATGCTTCCTTAAACGTGCAGTAAAGGGCTTATAATCTTTTTCACTCTTCATATATATCATAGCTTATCGTCGATTGATTTGCGATTTTCAAGATACCTTCACATACCAGCCAAGCGCCGACCGAATCACGTCTCAATCATATCCATCACGATTTCGAGCCGTCAGACAAAAACGTCCAACCTCTTGATCACCAGCGTTTACCTTCCCTTTCGCCTGAAGGCAGATGTGAAATATCCTCCGTGACTGAGGAAAGCATGGCACGTCCATGGTGGTTAGACTTGCAGTTGGTTAGCGACGCGACTTAGTACTAAATACGCTAGAAGTGAAAAGCTGACACTATGATAATCAATTCAGCCGCATGTAACAGAGCACCCTCAGCGGGTTGAGCTACATGGTACGAATCCGTGTCGAGATACTACCTCACATAGCGTTGTCGCGGGAAATTTACTAGCTCTGGAACACGGACCTAATGGGCCTCCGCAAAACTCTTTGATGGCCGAAGCGACCTCGATCCCAGATAGGACACGTACGACAAAAGTTGGCGAGAATTCTTTATTGAGTCCCTATCGACTTCCGCCTGACGAAGAAAGACTTGGGTTATCGAGTGTGACTGGAGAAGGCGCAGGTCGCCCAGAACCGTCGGATGTCCGGCTAGTTAGTACATGGATCTTTTTCGTTGCGATAGTGGGGAGCTAACCTTACATCCATCTACCTAGCCGCGTGTAGCAGGGTCTCAGGGAGTTGCGTCCTATACTCTGAGCTTTCCGCGCGAGATTGCTCCAGCTAGCGTTTTTACACAAGGTCAAAATCAAGTCTTGGAAAATACGATAGCTCAAGACCACGACCCCAGAAGGCTTTTGGAAAGTCCTCCGATAGTGGAGCCGACCCCGGCTCCGGATATCACATACAAAAGAAAACTTTTCGAAAAACCTTTCGTTACTCCCTTCAAAAAAATCAGTAAACCCAATGTGAACACTATCCAAAAACCATGCCTTGGAGCTTTTTCGGTTTGGGACTCAATTGATTTACCCATAAATTGGTATAATAAAATCTTCGATAAGCTTTTGGATCGATTAGAATCACCAAAGGAGAACAAGGATGATCTCAAAAGTCTTGGAATGATTACCAAGACACGATTGTGTGAGATCTCAATTGGTGATCAGAAACATCAGGTAACGGCATGTTTGAGGTTTTTAATCGCAAGATTATACAACAAATTATCCACCATGGAAGAGGAAGGATGTAGCTTGTTTTCGGTCCTTGCCTTACCTTCTGTAATCAAAGTTGAAGAAGTGACTCGAGGTATCAGTTACGCAACGTTAACTTCAGAAGAAACAGTTTATTTCATTTCATATACCGGTGAACTCCTGGGCTCATGCTCTCATCTTGTTTCAGATGAAAAGAAAAATATAAGGCGCGATTGGGAGGAATTCATCAAGAGTCGATCAATTTATGATATCAATGAATGTAAAGATTTGTTAGATATGGTTATAACATCTGACTTTGATACTTATCCTCATGGGATTAGTCAACTTTTCATCTCTAGTTGCAAAGACTCTGAATTATTGGAACACGCCAAGACATATGTATTGGCAAATCTAGCAGTGAGCCTGATATATATCTATCTCCATTTTTGCGACTATTAGCTGACCAAGGTCTATATTATCAAGCCTAACTCGACGAGTGGAGAATGGAAGTCTATTTTCGATTGTTTTGCTGAATTCAATTCAATTCAGACCTCGATGCCTAACACCAAAACTTCCACATCACCATCACTTTCACTTTTTCTTCCTGCTTCACATTATGTTGAAAAGGTCTATCGTGAATCTGAACATGGTAAAATATTACATGAAGCAATTTGTTCTATTCAAACTTCTAACCGTACTCATTTCTGCTTGAAGTTGACTGGTCAGATTATTGGTAATGATCAAGAGGGCGTAGTGATACTTTGGCAAGAACTTCTAGGTTGTGATGCTGAAGGTGTTAAGAAATCGACATGATGGTCATCGTGAAAATTCAAAAGAGCGTACATACATACCATGTAAGATGAGGTCCAGTCTACTCTCTTCTTGCGTTCTCATCAGATCAGCGAACTACAACTAGACTGACATGATGAATTGTTTTGAAAAGCAGATGTCACCAACCGTGCTAGTTCGGGCAAGCTGTCAATTATCATTCTTAGGACCATTTGGAGGCTTTTCATTATGTTACATTAGCATGTCTCAACGCGTTTCCTGATAGTACAATACAAAAGCTCAATTCATAGTCACACTTTCTTATCAAAAATATGTAAACGATGTAATGAGCTTCAAGCATCGATGCATACAATCTATAAATGAAAATTAACATCAAGAATCTCATTCTTTTCTACGTTTGGAATTTAGTTTGCTATTTCGGACATTAGATGATTGAGTGTTAATTTTTGATGCTGTGGCGTGCCCTGTTTGTTTGATATGCTCAAATAGTTTCGTCTTGGACGCGAAACTCATTTGACAATGATTACAGCTCTGACGAAAGAACAGACCGATAAGATTATTTTCTCCAAGTCTTTCATCAGTCGAAATTTTTAAATCAGGAAAGCCAAGAGGACTAACCTCTGATTTCGGACCGGTGTCAGAATTCACCGCGTTTTGTTTTTTGGCTAATTCCTTTGCTCTTCGCTTTTCACGTTTGCTCATTTCTGTTTTCACATCAGAATTATCTGCCTGACTTGATGATTTTGAAATTGGATCATCACCGATGATTGAAACAAAACCTTTATGATCTACTACACCTTCCAGAAGAGGCTCTTCAACCATCATGCCCCTAGCAAGCGCACGCCTAGCTTTCTTGCCTCTTCGTCGTGCTATGCCCGCCATTTCTGATTCTTCGTCACTGATGGCTACCTCTGGTATATCTTCTGGATCAACCTGGTCAACTTTGGTCTGGGTATCTTGTAATGTATCACACAGCGTTGGGAATGGCGGGAGATCGTTATGCTGTGGGCGTGGTGAGAAAGGCTCATCTGACGTTTGTGGTATCGGTTTGGTTTCCGCGGTTTCGCTGATTTCTGCAATTTCAGAGGTATTCTTCGGAGGTTCCGTATTCGAATGCGAGTCGTCGGTACCATTCAGTGTGAGTTTAGCACCCAACTCTGCATGCAAACTTTCTGATAAGGACGGAGATGCTTGTGAGGTAGGCGAAGCAGTTTTAGATGTGACAAACTCGGTTTCTTCCTGTAAAAGTTGTTTCCGTAATCTATGCGTACTTATTGACTGATCAGAGTCAAGAATCGAATACGAGGGTGCGACGAGATAAGATCATGATGCCACCTCACCGTGAACAGTTTTGTTTGTGTTTTTTGCTGCGTTCATGATTGTCCCAAGCACCCTGACTATTGAAATCTTTATTACAAGCAGCACAATACCAATCATTTACGGCTGCTTCCTCTGCCTCTTCTTCCTCTTCATCATCCGAACCATCGCCACTTTTATTACGTTCTTGTAGAGTATCAGTATCTGAAGAAAGATCAGTCGAGGCCCCTTGTTGCATTTGCCATTCTTGTTCCCTGAACTGTTTAGCTTCTTCTTCTCTTTCTTTTGCCCGTTTCTCTGCTACTTCTCGTAGTTCGCGTTTGATTCGTTGAATCTCCTGAGCCCGCCATTTTTCCGGGTTACTTGCTGTACTTCGTGCGAATCGAGGATCACGCTTCTTGACAAAACCGACTAAACTTCGAATCGTCTCGTTATATTCTCTTCTAGCTGCATCTCTTACACGTTGATTTTCTTTCTCAACCAGTCGTTTGTATCGACGGTCAGCTTGTGAGGAAGTATGATGAGGTTCGATCCATTCAAACGTTTTTTGAGTAGCGAAATTACTCCAAGTAGAATAAAAGTATTTCAAAGCTCTTTCACCAGCGAGATCTTGATCATAATTTGATTCACTATTTCCAAATGAAGGATAGATGATGGTAGAATCTTGACGTGCAATCATCTCTTCGGATGAGATCTGATGGAAAAGTGAACGATAGATTGAAAAGAAAGAACGTTCTGTATCATCAAAGTTTCCTTTCCAAAGAGAAGAATCAAAGAATTTTAAAATGTGTTTGGTTGAAAGACCAGGACTTGATGTACGTGATGATGATGGTTTGGTGAATTTGAAATTAGTTGGATCGAAATTTTCGAGATCTTTGAGAAGTTGAACGAATGAGGAGGAAGAAAAAGTTTCAATATAGGTTTATCATGTTTGGGATGAATATGAATATGGAAAGCTGACCATCGTTAACTCCATTCAAAAGATCTTCTCGATGTCGGTCGTAGAATGCTCGTTCATCCTCGTCGCTCAAAACCTTTTTTTTTGATAAATAAATGCAGTGAGATAATTCAGCTTCTTATGGATTGATAGCCATGAAATGAAGTTAAGAAGATATTGAATACCTCATAAGCTTGTTGAATCTTTGCAAACCGTTTTGTAGCTACTTCAATATTATCATGATTCTTATCTGGATGATGAATTAAAGCTTGTTTCCTAAAAGCTTTCTTGATTTCTTCAGACGTAGCTTCTACTGAAACCTGTAGAACTGGAATCAAATGCAATCAAAAATCTTCAATCTTCGATATCGGAAATGTATATTTGAAAAGGAAGAATGGTACGAGGTTCACTTTCGTATAAATCTTCTGTATTATTTGGATCTAAATTTTCAGGTTTTGAGTTATTTTGTTGATTTCTTGTTCCTTGTTCACCACCTGGTCTTGATTCGTTTGCGCCCATTTTCTTGTAAGAATGAGATTGAAGTTGATGCGAGGTGTGTGTGTGAAGAATCAGCAATTGATTGAGAATCTGATTGTAGATATTGAAATTTGAAGATGATGATGGTGATCATGTTGTGTGAGTGTGAAATTGAAAATGTGAAAAACAAATGGGTACATACACATGAATCTCTTCTATACAAGCATATCTTACATCATCACTTATAGAGTATTCCTATATCCATACTTCACTATGTGCACTACATCTTGATCATATGTACAATCAGATTCACAATCATTCATAAAGCTTAACCATTCCAAGCATATCAGACTACACAGTGCGAACTACCTTCATCATGATGGGTTCATGACTAAAGAAGAATATTATGACAAAGATTGTATTGTCTATATGTCGGATTTGAAAGTTGTAATTTGTAAAAGCACATGTAACGAAGTGTGTGTGTACTTAGCCGATCGCGCTCAACTTCGTGATAAAACTTGATCACATCAACTTTAACTTGACAATCAAACTACATAATCAACAATCACACAGCTTCCACTTCCACTTCCACTTCACCTTCAACCTACACTTATCTCAAGGCTAACCACCAAATCAATCGGAAACCAAGCTCCCTTTCAAAATGCAAATTAAAGTCAAGGTGAGAGTTTGATTCAATATTGTTAAGAGTCATGATTACAAAAACTGTGGGCTGATCTGAAGGAAATTTTGGTATGGTTTGAACTTTAGACACTTACAGGCAAAGAGGTATGTAAATCTTTCTTTCGTACAAAACCTTTTCGTTTTCTTTTCAGTATAGCATACTGACTGATGAAACCGTACTAATGAACGTTTAGATCGAATTGGATATCGAGGTTGATGATCTGGTAAAACTAAGATCCATTCAATCTCTATCGATCCTACATCTGTTTTTCCAAAGCTCTGAAGCCTGGACCGTTTGATTGTTCGTAGATAGAGAAAGTGAAAGAAAGAGTCGAAGAGAAAGAAGGAATTCCTACTAGTCAACAACGTCTGATATTCAGTGGTAAACAACTGTTCGTCACTTCATTTCCTTCATAAAAATGTCCATTCTTCCTATACCAATGCTTGATCCTTCTTAACTGACCTGTTTTGATCCTCGCTTGGTATTTGGGAATTGTAGGGTAGATTCAAAGACAGTCAAAGAATCAAATATTGAAGGTGGATCAGTCTTACATCTAGTACTCGCATTACGAGGTGGATCAGATTCGATTCGGTCAAGCTAAATGTATACAATCTTTCGATAATTCTTTTTTGTTTTTTTGTGATTGTGTTGAAATGTTTACAATGGGATTTAGGATTTGAAACCAAAATCAATAGATCAACTGAAGAATAAATGAATTGATCATACTATAGGAATCCATAGTGTTTAGATTGGATGTCAGTCCGTTTCCTTTTCTTATGTTGTTGGGCGCCATATGATTCTTGGATTGCTGGATAGCTCTATTGTTGTACTCTGTTTGGTGAAAAATATCAATTTGTAAGGGGCAAAGCTGGATGAGGAAATCGGACAGCCTTCAGTCTTGAAGTATCAAATCTAAGCTTTGAGGAAGGATCCCTTTACCTACCCAGCTTCTTAATATGTCTGTGCCCCAGCGCTGGGTCAAGATCTAGATTTTCAGCTGGCATGTTCTTGGAGGAACACGAAGTTTTGATGAGGTCCCACTGAGATTGGGTCTTGCTTCAAATTCTTCATAAGTAACACATTTTTTCAAAGATACCTGCTTCGCTTTGCATCTTAAAGCAGTTTAAAGAACGAGACGGACTGGAAAAGGAGAAGAGATACGATAAGCTTCTGCAAAATTAACAAGATATTGATTTCCACGTTTGGTAACCTGAATCAATTATTGGTAAGGTAATTACAAAAGGTGTGTATGAGCTTGTGGTTGGTAACACCACAATCAATCAAACCCATACATATCAATAATGATCTCAACAAAGACGATACTATGTTGATTCAAAAGAACAACTAAAGAGAAGTGAATCAAAGGTTTGTAAAGCCATAGGTGAAAGAAACAAGAGGTAGTTGGTACTGCGAAAGCAAAATAACCTGTTAGAAGTAGAGAAACAAACAAATCCATAGTGATGATGAAGGTCTCGGATACCCAATACAAGTCTTATGGTAATGACATCTTCCCTAAAGTTTTCTGGAATTTAGAATTCAATGCTGGATCTTGTACTGTTATTTCTGAAATTTGTTTAAAGAAATTGGTCAAAATAGAATGTGATAAGATTTTGACTTCATTGAGATTAACAGTTTCATCCTCTTGAGATAATAAATATTTCTTTAAACTTTCTTGTAACCAAGGTGTAATAAATGATTTATTATCACCATTCAAAATTATATTTTCAACATTTAGGATGAATTCTTTCATTATCTTTTTAATTGATAGGTTTTTAAAAATCTTGGATAATGAATTTCCTTTTTCTCTTTCAATCAATTCATGTTGATAATGAACCAAAAGTTTGATGATTTTACTATCATGCAAAATTTGAGGTGAAAGATCAATACTAGTTAATAGATTTGTAAGGGTTTCAATTTCTTGTGATATACTATCTTCACCTATCATTTCACATATATGAATTGTAAGACCAAGTTTGAATTTCATCTGATCAAGAGGCATCTTTTGATCAATCTCTGGTTCAGTTGCAGTTTTCAGTAGACCTTTATAAATCAAATTTTCAGGTTTGAAATCATAGCTTGTGACTTTGATCAACTTTCTCCAAACATCAGTGTAGTATCCAATGAGCCATTCATCAACCAATGCAGCCCCTAACATGTGAGTGTATTCCATCTCCTTTTGTTTCATGGTCTCAAGACTATTTGATGTGTCCTTCAAGTAATCTGATAATAAGTTTTGTAAGACTGGACTGATTCTTTTTTGTCTCAATGCACATCCAATCATGAGTGGAACCTCAGATGTATCAATATCAGGATGCAGTATGATTTTGTTCACCCATTGCAATACATCATCATATATGGCTGATTTGATATCTCCTTTTGGACCTGGTAGATTGTTTCTGGGTGAAAGATGTAACAGATACATAGTCACTTGACTCAAGATGATGAGGGTTTTCCTTTTGCGCCTTGTATGAAGACTTGATTTGATAACCATTAGACTTGGAGAAAGTATACAATCCTTGACTGAATCTATATCAAAACCCATGTTTGGGATTTGACGAAGAAGATGAACCAAGTAGTTGGAAAAAGATTCCTTCGGAGATGAAATCTCTACAGGGTTTTTGTCACCTGAGGCTGTGGGTGTCTTGAATCCAGAGACTGATGATTTTTCTCCTTGTGGGAGTAAAGTTGATTTATTGCTTGTCCTAGCACTGGATGGGACTATATGAAATAAGTTGAGAAAGAGATTTTATTGCACATGTGAGATCGCGATATTAGTATATCCTCTCGCATCAAGGGTGGTTCATGGATTGTGTGTAGAAGAGAAGCTACATTACCTGTACTTGATGGGTTCAAAGACTTTGGATATCTAGGAATGCCAGGATGTTTATCTAATAAAATGTCATCGTCATCAGGAAATGATCCTTGATTTTTCAGTTAATGAAGTATAAGTCAACTTACTCGAATTGATCTGCCTCTGATCTTGGGCTGTGAAATGTTGCATATTGCCTTTAGGAATAGTATGCTTAATTTTAGATGTTTCAAAGATTTCCTATGTCAATCTTCTCGCCATAGCACCAGATCC
>KZ120923.1:12382-24198 GCA_002157025.1 Melampsora abietis-canadensis | reverse complement strand
CACTTTCTCTTTTTGTTGTGTGATTGATTTTTTATAGATACATCTCTACCTTTTTGTACCTTTGGAAGGCTTCTGGCAGCGAAATTAAGTATTAGAAATCAGACTATAGGCCTTGTATCTTTATTATTATCTAGGTAACAACTAGTGAAAGTTGAAATTCTAATATTAGACCCTTATAGTTCTTTTCTTAATTAATCAGAGTTGGGTTGACTCTGTGCTCATTGGTTTGATTGGTTTGTTTGGTGCCTGAGTGCGCCTTAATTGTGCTATTTTGAAGTTACTGTCCTCATTAGCCTGGTTCTCATTAATCCAAAGTCTTAAAGGACTTCAATTCAAATCATAGTAATCAAAGTCCCTTATTGAGAAGGGAATTTCTTTGTTTGAAGTCTTTCATTAACCACTCAAGACTTATTCTCGATATTTTGTGGTTGTTTTGTTTTTTGTGGTCTTCATTCTTCCCCTCCTCAGCTATTCCCCAGCCAGTTCGGAAAGAGTTTTACAACGGCATCACATTTTAATTTTGATCTTTAAGATATATAATTAATCAAAATATTATCAAGCAAGAATTTTTTTATCCTGTGTTCCATAAAGAATTTTGATTTCTATTTAGGTTCAACACTATTTCCATTTCCCACGCTTTTATCAATATTCCTTATTCTCAAGATTCCTCTTTATTTGATCTGATTCTCTTTTTGTCAGAAAATTTGGTTGACTCCTTGAAAGATTTACTTTTTTACAATTATTCAGAAGAAGAAGCCTTTCAACTTTTATCAAATTTAGAAGAGCTACCTTTCTTTGGTTATCCAGAAGAATTCCCTTTTATAGAAAATTTCACTCCAATTTCCCCTCAAACCATCAAATTTTATCTACAATTGGAGCATTACGAGAGATTATATTTGTCTTAAGTTATCCATTATTCAGAACCTCTAGAAACGCTGCCGACATCCCTAGCTTCTGAATTGATACCAGATTTAGAGCCAATCCCTCAGTCATAAATTAGTTGATGGATCCTCGGAATCCATGTTTTGATTTGAACTCAGCTAAGTCTTCCTTGTTCAATATTGAACAACCTAGGATGGAAGAGAGGCTTCCTTCTTGTATGGAGTTTTTAAGGATGCAAGATACGGTAGCCAGACTTCAAGCTCAGATAGATCAATCTTGAATGCAAGGACTCATTGATCATGATAATGAGTCTATCCCCTCTTCTTCCAAAGTTGATAATCTAGTTTGAGGTGTCAACCATATGGATATTCAGAGAGACCTACCTCCTCATCAACACCCTCATACTCAACATCCCCCTCATTTATCACAAACTCCTCTTTTTCCACAAATTCCGGTTCTTCAGAATTTTCCAGCTCAAGTCTTTCCACCCCAACGTCATTTTGACAACATATATCCGCAGTATGTTAATCCAGTCCCAGTTTCCCAACATTTTGCTGGCTATCCCCCCCGCCTCCTCCTATTATGAATGTTCCGCAGTATCAACCTTGAGTACAGACACCTAGACAGCCGTTTGTTCCAATGACAACTTATCCATCTGAAAATCCAAGAGTTCCACAACAAATGATCCAACCAAGATCTTGAATGGATCAATTTGTACCACCTCCTACAATACAAACACCTTTTAAGGCGGTAGGTTAAGTATTGGTCAGGAATGTATCTCAAGTTGCTTGGTTTTGTAATGATATTTCATTTGATGGGACTTCTTCAAAATTGAAATCATTTTTTCAAGATTTCTATGGAGAGATTCAACAGAACAAATCATTCTTTTCAGGCCAAGACAACAAGTAAAAAACAAACTGGCTCTCAACCTTATTTGTTCCCGGTTCAGCTGTGAAGAACTGGTTTATGTCCTTATTGGAGCAGAATGCTAAAGGTCAGGGTGTATTTGATGGGTATGATGATTTGCAAGGATTGGACTATGAATTGGAACCATTGAGAGCATCTCCATTGTTTATAAGAGAATTGACAATTAACTTTGCTGACAAGAATGAGCATAGGACGAATAGGAAGAACGTAGACAATTGCACTCCAGGCACAACTTCAATTATTGACTATAATCCCTGTTTCCGTTTGTTAGTTCTTCATGTTAGCATCTCACCTGAAGATGCAATCATCAAATATGTGAATGGATTGGATTGCAACATTCACCAAGAAGCTATTTGACTTCCAAGCTGGGTCAATTGTAGACTCTTGCAAGACAAGATGAACTTAGCAGTGACGGCTTCTGGAATTGTTCAAGAGTTATCTGAAATGCCGCACAATCATCATCTGAAGAATGTTTTCAAATCAGAAACTCATGAACATCAAAGATCAATCCCAATCCCTGTCACAGCTCCTCCACAACAACACAATCAAGCAGTTCCTATGGATATTGACACAGTTAATCTTAAGAAAGCAAAATCAATGTTTGTATCAATTCTGAACGTAGCAAGAGATTGAGGATTATGTGCAAAATGCTTTGAGAAATACAATTTACTGGGCTCTCATGCAAAAGGTATCTGTCCTAATCAAAATAAAATTTTAGGAGTGAAGTTGAAATTTTTTAACATCATACAAGATTCAAGAGTTGAATTAGAAGAACCTTTAGAGGACTTTAATGTTAATGCAACCACCTTTGCTAATATCTTAGAAGATCAATCTGCAACAGTTTTTGATTTCATGGGAGAAAACTTTGATGACATGAATGAAATAAAGTACCCTGAGTTGTTGCAAGAAGAAAAAATCACAATCAGCACTATTCAAGTGGATGCAAGTGCTTCAGCCAATGGCAAGTTCTTAGTCCCTTTCACTTTGTCCAACAATGGTGCTCCACTTGCAGTTATGGCCCTTATTGATACAGGCTCTATGGCTAATCTGATTAATCAAGAATTAACTCAAAAGCATAACATACCAGTACTTGATAGAACTCCAATGCAATGTTTTGGTTTTGATGGTTCAGCAGGAGCTAGCAGAGTAGTTGAAAAGAAGTGGTGTGGGTTTCTGACGGCGACAGCAAATAATTCAACTCAAGTTGAACTCAAAGCTGAACTTGGAGTTATGATGATTCATGGACAAGATGCTATATTAGGCTTACCATGGATGCCGAGTTCAAATTCTTCAGGAATTTGGCACAAGGATGGATTTTATTTGGCTATTGGAGGAGTGGCAGTGGTTGAAATGAAATTGTCTTCTTTAGCTGTAGATTCTTGTGAGTCTTTTTCTGTTTCCTCTGTCTCTCTTTCTGTGGCTTCCCCCACAGTTGCAGAAAAAGATTGTGAAGACAACATCAAAACCTCAAAGACATCCAATACCATCTCAATAAAGAAACTGTTGTACTGAATCCAAACCAAAACACAATCTTAGTATAAGAAAAAGAGAAACAAGATACTCTGACTTATCTTATAATAAGATTGAAATGATACAGCCAGATCTAATTGTTTATTACCTAAATCTAAACCAAAACATAATCTTATTATAAGAAAAAAAGAAACAAGATACTCTGACTAATCTTATAATAAGATTGAAAGGCTACAGTCAGATGAGGAGAAGAAAAAGAAAAGAAATCATCTAACTGTTGCCAGGTTCAGGTTATAAACAACAACAATAAACAAAATTAAATGATGTCATAACAAAAATTGGTGGAGGTGTAAAATAAACATAATGAAAGCAATTCATGTAACAAAAATAGTGTAAAAGATGTACAACTTTGAAAGCATATAAAGTGTGATTTGTGCTTGATCCAACACCCCCCCTTGCTACAAAAGTCGTTAGAACAAATCAATAAAACAAACAAATAAACAAAGATAAAGAGAAGACTAAAATAAAATTAAACAAAGTGGAAAAAATCCAAATTCAAAAGTCCTGAAAAAGAAAAGGCAAATGTGTGTGTGCTCATGAAATGGCCGTGGTATTGTTTTGACAAAGAAATGTAGCACGACCCCGGTGCCATACAAAGGTTAGAACTTACTTTTGCCTTTCAGAAACATGCTGAAACCCCAATTGACTCCGAATATGCTCAAATGGGGGCCAAGACAGAGCCTTAGTCAGAAAGTTGGCCAATGGCTTTGAAGTATCCACCTGCTTGAGAGCAACACATTTGTCCTTGAATAGGGACCGAATGAAACAATAGCGCAAATCAATCTGTTTGCTTCTTGAATGATGAATTGGATTATCAGCAAAGGCGGCTGAACAGGTATTGTTGTAGTGAATAACGGTTGGTTTTGAGTTGATGAATTTGATTTCTTGAAGCAGTTGTCTAAGCCACATCACTTCACGGCCAGCATTGCTTAGTGCCATGTATTCTGCTTCAGTGCTGGATAGAGCTGTTGTTTGTTGCTTTTGCAACTTCCAAGAAATCAAACCATCCAAAAGACGAAATAGATACCCAGAAGTCAAAGATTAATCATGTAGATTTTCTGCCCAGTCGGAATTGATGAAACTAATAAGATCATTGCTATTACCACCCAATGTTAAAACAAGAGACCTTGTGTGATACACATAAGCAAGTACTCTCAAAGCTGCTGTCCAATGTAGATCATCGTTGCGCTTCAAAAATTGAGAAAGCCTATTAACAGCAAAAGCAATATCAGGTTGTGTGCATTGGATCAACCATAAAAGCATGCCAACCGGGGACATGTAGAGAGGATTAGCAGATGATGAGTCTGTAGCTGGAACCAAACCACCAAAGCCAGCAATGTAAGGTGTCTTGACAGGATGAGGTTCAGTTGGAAAGAATTGACGGGTAATTTTAACAATATAAGCAGTCTGTTGTAGTGTAAAATGAGATAAATCAGGTGAATGTTCAATAGCAACAGATAAATGATGTTCAAGTGGTGTTTCTGAGGAGATTGGGAACTTGTTCTTGCGTGCTGAGGAAATGAAATCAAGGAAAGAATCTTCACCTGTCATAGCAACATCATCAATGTGAATGGTGATTAGTCCTTGAAGAGAATGACCCACAACTTTTTAAAAAAGAGTTGGGTCATGACCAGACTGTTATAAACCCATCTTAACAAGTGAACCAGTGAATTTATCATTCCAATTCATGCAGCTTGGTGGAGACCATAAAAAGTTAGAATGAGTTGGCAGACATAATCAGGAAGATCTTCATCTCAAAATCCTTCAGGCAGTTCCATATAAAAGTCTTCTTCGAGAGGAATGCCATGCAGAAACGCTGCAGCAATGTCTGAACTGATTGCTCTCCAAAACTTCACCCCTGCCACAGTCAACAACACACAATTTGATTCTGGACAAGATGCGGGGGAAAAAACATCACCAAAATCAACCCCTGGTACCTGACCACTTCCTAACACCACCAAGCAACCTTTGTACTTATTCACTTTACAAGAAGGCAACAACTTCCACTTGAAAACCCACATTGATTGCCAAACCTTTGCGTTGTTGGGTCTCGGAACCAGTTCCCAGGTGCCCAGGCGTTTAAGAGTATCAATTTCCAATCTTGCCGCTGAATCCCATTACGCAGCCTCTTCAGTATCAATAGCTTTGAAATAAGACTTAGGTTCAGGCAAATTAACATTGATCAGGAGTGCAGAACGTTCAGTAAGAAACAAAGAAGGAGTGTAACGTTTTGTTGGAACGCTAACCCTTGAACTTCTGCAAGGTGGTGGAGGAAGTGAATTGGTATTACTGCAAGTAGGTGGAGGAACTGGATTGATGATTGGTAAGGGTGTTTCTTGTTCTAAACCTCTATTGTCAGAGGGCAAAGGAATATCTTGAGGCAAGATATTAGTCAAAGGATCCTCAGCAACATCCTCTGTGTGTGTAGCAGGAGATGACTCATTTGGCGGAAAGGTAGGCGGAGAAGGTGTTGGAATTTCAGAAACTAAACATTGAGGTTGGACAGGTTCAGCTATAGATGACAAATCTGGCCAAGGTAGGGTGATCAAATCATTAGATTGACAGTTAGGTGTTTCAGAAAAAGGAAAACGAGTTGGGAAAAATTTGAAGGAAGCAGTCTTGACAAGAAGATGACGGACACAATTGTAAGCCACAATGTGTTTTACCTCTGGCACCGCATGTAAAAAGACCGCTTCTTGGCATACTGGAGAGAGCTTTGAACGTAGTGGCAATGAAAGTAAATACTGAACTGAGCATACAAAAGGTGCAAACAGATTCAAATCATTGGAAGGAAAGTTGAGTGCACTAAGCAGAGAACAAATACCAGTGTTGGTTTTGGTTGGCAAGTTGTTAAAGCAGAACACAGTGTGTTGAAGACACTCAGGCCAAAAATAGAGTGGCACATTGGAAGATGAGAATAATGTACAAAGGCGTTCAGCTGCTGTGCAATTCCAATGCTCAGCAAGTCCATTTAATTGAGGAGTGTAAGGAGCTCCTTGTATATGAGTAATACCCTCTTGAAGACAAAGCTCAGCCATCTTCTGATTCATGTACTCAGAACCATTATCAGATCTTAGACTCAAAACATTGAAATTGAATTTATTGCGAACATAATTGATAAACTTTTTAAAATAGAGGTGAAGCTGCTCTTTTGTCTTCATTGCATAACAAGCAGTAAACTTAGAAAAATCATCTATGAAAGAAACAAAATAAGGATGGCCTAATTTTGATTGAAGTGGAAGAAAACTGACGTCCACATGAAAAATGCCAAATGGTGTGATTGGACAATGAGAGGATCATGATCAAAAAGTTCTTTTGTGTAATTTTCCTCTACAAAAATGTAAGCAATTCTTGACGTTATCTTCATTGTCATTGGAAAATTTGAAAGATATCCCTAGATACCTCAAAGCACACTTAGTACCAACTTCTCCCAAATTTCCAAGTATGCAATTCCATTGATAGAATGACAGGTCATGAACACTTGAGGTTGTAGGAGTTGAAGCTAGATGAAAAGAGCTGAAAGTTTCTTCTAAGACTCCATTTGAGTAGAACCCTTGTGCTAGCATAGCATTTGCCATATCACGAACCTCAATCCCATTGTTTAAAAACAAAGTAGAAAAACCTAAAGACTGTAGTTGAGAGATCAATAATAAACTGTGCTTCAATCCTGGTACCTGGAGAACATCAAAACGGGAGGTGCTACCAACCCATGGCACAGGTAACAATTCTTGACTAGATACACCCACATGTATACCGTTTGCGACCTTGACTGCCAAGATCTGATTGGTTGAAATCCGACTTGATAGGCTGAGTTCATCCGGCAAAAAGGAGGGTCAACATGACTGAGTACACCCAGAATCTAAAATCCACACTTGTTTACCAACATTAGCAGTCAGAGCAAAAGAATCACTGGTAACAACAAAACCAGAGCCTTCAGGAGAAATGAGTTGGGTGTTGGGAGCAGGAGGCCAAGTAGATGAAGGCAGCAGAGACGGCACAACAGAAGACTCAGGCGGCGGTGGATGATAAAAATGCTGTTGTTGGACAAAATTGGCTTGAGGAGCAGGCAAAGGCAGCATGGTTGGTTGATTTGGAACAAACCGCGCCAACCATTCTCTATCTAATTGATTGCAAGTTTGCCACTCGTGATCTCGCATCCAACAATGGGTACATTCAACGCCGGAAGACTGAAAACTTGTGGAACAATTCATAGGAGCACAAGAGGTAGATTGGAAAGCCTTCTTTGAATTCAAAACTCAAGGGATAGATGGCGGCGAAGGACGACTAGACGCAGCCAATGCTTGAGAAGACGCAGCTTGTGACTGATCACGCTGTCAAATGCCCTCTTGACAAAGAGCAGATATCAAATAAACAGAAGACACAGAAGATTGAGAAAGAAGACCACCTATAGTTGAATTCCAATTGGAAGGTAGCAAAGAGCTGATAGCTGCACATATGATATTGTTAATGGTAATCTTGAACTTCAAGACCAGTTGTTGAAGTTGAGTTCCAAGTTTTTCCACGTTGGATAGATGAGCATCAATGTTATCATCTATCATCTGACATGATATAAGCCAACAAATAACTAAAAGTTTAGAACTCATGGAAGCGTCATTATGTGAATCAGAAAGCGCTTGCCACATTTTGGCAGCATCACCCATGTGAGGACTCATCACAGTATAGTTTTCCAAATGAACATAACAAAGCAAAACCAAACAGATAGCATGATTTTGCTGAATCCATTGAGGGTTAGGTTGAGCTTTGTCTCATAACTTAGGATCCAAAATGTGAGCTAGACCAGCACCAATGATAGACCCTGACATGGCTAACTCCCAATTACCGTAGTTCAAGTTGTCACCAGGAGGTCCTAGAACAGAAAGACCAACAACGGCAGAAGTTGGTAAAGCTAAAGGACCCCATTGAGATCCAACGGCGAAAAGATTGTCCAAACCGGTAGGTGAAGTCAACAGTTGCTTGCCCTTGAGAGCTTTGGCAGTAGGCTTTGTCGGAGACAACGCCATGGAAAAGATAACTAGTTCTATCAAGTGAGACCGAGATTGAGGTGCTCATAACCTGTTGCACTGAATCCAAACCAAAACACAATCTTAGTATAAGAAAAAGAGAAACAAGATACTCTGACTAATCTTATAATAAGATTGAAAGGATACAGTCAGATGGAGAAAAGAAAAAGAAAAGGAGTCATCTAACTGTTACCGGGTTCAGGTTATAAACAACAACAATAAACAAAATTAAATGATGTCATAAAATGTAATGATTTCATAACACAAATTGGTGAAGGTGTGTAATAAACATAATGAAAGCAATTCATTTAACAAAAATAGTGTAAAAGATGTATGACTTTGCAAGCATATAAAAAGTGATTTGTGCTTAATCCAACAGAAACATCCTGCAAGTCCATCTGTTCCATCTCGTCTTGATTCCGCTGAGAAGTCCCTTCCTATCAATCTTCCAAAATGTTGCCATAAATACTCACATGTCTTTTTTCCACAGGATTATGTATTACCCCCACATTGTTTGTTTGATTGTGCAATTGATTTAAAACCCAATTGTGATCCTCCCTTTGGTGGGTTATATAACCTTGCGCACTTGGAACAGTTGGAGTTGAGAGAGTATCTCAATGAGATGTTAGGAACAGGTTTCATTCAACCATCTTCTTCAGCAGAAGCCGCTCCCATATTTTTTGTAAGGGTCACTGGTAAGAAAAATTGACCTTGTGTTGATTATTGCGGACTAAATAAGATAACAAAGAGAGATAGTTACCCAATTCCGGTAATGTCATGCCTTCTAAACCAGTTGAAAGGATGTTCTGTGTTTTCAAAGATTGATTTAGGGTTAGAACCCTAACCCTTACCCCCAAGTCAGATGAGAGGAAAAGAAACTAAGACTGTAGCAGGTTCAGGTTATAAGGTGAAATCAAAATGAAGAAAAATGATGTCATATGCTGAAATGAGAAATATGACATAATGAAACAAAATGGAACATACAAAGTGTTATCATGATAAGTGTGTGTAATAAAGACTTAATAAAAATTTTATAAGCATACATAATGTAATGATATAAATCCAACACCCCCCTTTCTGTGAAAGTTGACAAGAAAGGAAAAAAAAAGAATAAAAGTAAACAAATAGAGAATGAAATACATGTTTAAATAAAATGACAAATAAAGTGGAACAGATGTCCCTGGAACGCTTGAATGTCCTGAAATTGAAAAATTGACAAAAAGAACTTGCTCATGAATGGCTGTGGAGTTGTTTTTGAAAAAAATAGGTAGCAAGACCCCGGTGCCATACAAAGGTAAGCGCTTACTTTTGATTTTCAGCAATATGCTGAAACCCCAGTTGATTCCTAACAATTTCAAATGGTTGACAAGGAAGTGGTTTTGTCAAGAAACACGCTAATTGCTTTGATGTATTTACTTGCTTGAGAGATACTTGATCATCTTTGATTCAAGACCGGATGAAATGATACCGCAAGTCACTGTGTTTTCTCCTTGAATGGTGTACTGGGTTATTTTCTAAAGCCACTGAGCCTGTGTTGTTGTAATGTATAACAGTTGGAGTTGAATCAATGAAGCAGATTTCCTGAAGCAGTTGTCGTAGCCACATTGCTTCTCAACGAGCCTCGCTTAGAGCCATGTACTCTGCTTCTGGACTTGATAGAGCAGTGGTGTGTTGCTTTCTTGACTTCCATGATATTAAACCGCTAGCTAATTGGAATAAGTAGCCTGAGGTGGATGTTTTATCATAGAAATTTTTGGCCCAATCCGAATTGTTAAAACCCTCAAGGACATTGTCAAATCCCCCCCAAGTGAGACCCAAATGCTTAGTGTGATGAACGTCAGCTAAAACCCTTGAAGCGGCATTCCAGTGATGTTTTGAGAAATTGCAATAACCTATTAATGGTGCAACAAAAGGTGTGGCCACTTGATGAGGTTCTTCAGGGAAAAAATTGATGTGTAAGTTTGATGATGTACGATGATTGTTGAAGTGTAAAATGAGAAAGGTCAGACAATTGTTCAATAACAATAGATAGATGATGCTCAAGTGGAGTATCAGTGGAGATAGGGAATTCATTTTTGAGAGCGGAAGACAGAGGGTCCAGGAAAGCAGTCTTGCGAGTAAGAGCAATATCGTCAATATGAATAGTAATCAGACCTTCAAGAGACTTCCCTACCACCTTATAGATTAGGGTAGGATTGTGTTTTGATTGCTTCAAACCCATCTTCAAAAGACTTCAGGTGAATTTGTTGTTCCAATTCCTAGCAGCTTGATGCAACCCATACAAAGGTAAAATGAATTGACATACATAGTTGGGAAAATCTTCATCCACAAAAACTTCAGGTTGATCCATGAAAACTTCCTCCTTGAGGGGATTACCATGAAAGGAAGCTGTGGTGATGTCAAGACTTTTGACCTTCCATCTCTTTACTCCTGCCACTGTCAGCAGAATTTGGTTAGATTCTTGACAAGAAGCTGGCAAAAAGACATCACCAAAGTTTATTCCTGCCACTTGACCATTACCTAATACAACCAGGCAACCTTTGTACTTATCAATGATACCATTTGGCAACATCTTCCTATTGAAAACCCACATTGATCTCAGAACTTTCTTGTTGACCGGTTGTGGTACCAGTTTCCAAGTACCTAGCTTTGGAAGTGTACCAATTTCTATATGTGCCGCACATTGCCAATCCTTTCCTTATTCAGTATTAATTGCCTTTTGATATGATTTCGGCTCAGGTGCAAACGTGTCAATAAGCAGAGCAAGAGTTTCTGTGAGAAAAGAGGAAGGTGTATAACATTTTGTAGGAACACTGACTCTCAAACTTCTAAGCGGCAATGATGGTGCATTTTCCAGCTGCTTCAAAGTGCCCAGAGAGTCCTGGGCAGGAGGCGTGACCTGATCTTCAACTTGGTCCTCAGATTGCACATTGATTGGTGAAGATATCTCTTGAGGAACAGGTGAAGTGGGAATTGGCAAAATGGGCAAAGATGGAACAGTTGTTGATGCCAGGAGTTCAGGAGCCAAGACCAGAAGTTCAAGGGGGTTCTTAAGGCTTTGGAAGGGAACAACCGGCTCAATTATTGAAGAGAGATATGGCCAGGGTAAAATTAAAAAGTCATTGTTTTGACAACTAGGTAAATCATAAAAAGGAAAGCAATTAGAAAAGAACTTGAAAGAGGAGGTATTGACCAGTAAATGACAAGTACAATCATATGCGACAATGTATTTTCCTTCTGGAACCGCATGAGAAATCCTCCTGTAAGGTCCTTGTAGACCTTCACTGAGGGAAAGGGATCTTCACTGTTGAGACTAGCTTGAGAACACTAACATAGAACTTCTGTGTATTTATTTTGAGTTAAGGCCTAACTCCAGATAGTTCCGGGAGTGGTTCTCCAAGAGTAAGTACTAGAATAAAGAGAAAGGACGGAAACCCAAAGAAACAACAGTAATAA
>KZ120916.1:964-14622 GCA_002157025.1 Melampsora abietis-canadensis | reverse complement strand
GAACCGGATTGCACACAAGGTAGGGGATTCGCGTGGCTCAGGCTTGCAACAATCCTGAGGTTTGGGTGTCTCACTAACCCCCCCTTGTGTGGTCTATTAGGCTTCTGAGGCTTTTGCTTTGCGTGTCAGAGCTTATTGTCCTTTTCCCTCCAACGACGTTACTTGGATTCTTTTCCTCGACAAGGAACGTCGCGAGAGAAGGGAATAACCCTCTTCCCCGAACACCGTACTTCTGGTATGGCGTACACGTGATCCATAATTACACGTACAACTATCATAGATGAGTTACACTATGAAATATATTATGATTACTCGGTACCCCATACAGAGTAGGCACAAACTGATAGGAAGCACTCTAGCTAGCCTCGTTGCGACTGGATATCAATAAAATGACGTGCTGAAAAGATCGACTGGGTCCCCAATGAGATTGAGGATTGCCACGGGTTTGGACAATGTCCAGGGTCGGCACCTGTTCACCGGGGCTTATTTCGGGTCAGGAAAGTCACTTTTGGCGATTTTGACGATGTGGCTCAAGTGGCGCTTTAGAGCCACCGTACCCAGGGTCCCCCCGTGGTGTAGCGAGGACGATGCCTGCGCATCTACAGGGTGCGCTAGGGATATTTAAATCCGCACGTGGATGTCATGCCAGCATCCCTGTAATGGTCATCGGGTTGTGTACCCAATCTCGGACTCGCCCGGACACCCTGACGCAAAAAGCTGTCTTTGTGGTGTAATATGTACTTGTTTACATAGATGATCCAGGAACACTAACTTTTTCGATAACTTCACCGTTTATTCATTCAATAAGAATCACCTCCAAGATATCAATTTCAACAAACATGATCAGTATATATCAAATCTAGTCCCACAATCATATCTACATATCCCATACCATTTCCTCAACTACCTTAGACCTTCACTCTATGTATTGACAAATGATAGAGATTGAAAGATTTCAAAAAACAACTATGTATCATGAGAATGATCTACAAGAAGACTTCATTCCCATCTAATGATAAACCCTTCTACAAATTTGATCATCATCATCATCATCATCATCATTTTTCTCAAAATCAATCAACCCATCCTTTTTTCTAATAATTGGTATACTTATCAAAAAAAAGAAGTATCCATTCAAAGAAACCAAAACAAACACACACACACACACAAAGATTCAAGTAAGGTCAAAGAAATAAACCCATTTTTTTATCGAAAAAGTAAATTGATATTGATATTCGAAAAAAGAGAAGATATAGGAATGGGTTTTTTGTGTAAGATGAAGGATCAAGATCTTCTAACATTTCCTCCTCCAGCTGCTCTACCACCAATCGGTCCAGCAAAGGTTCCTCTACCTCTACCACCTCGGAAATCTAAAGAAGATATCAAAAAACATCAATCAAAACCATACTAGAAATCAACAACAAGAAACAGCGCGAGAAAAACTCACTTTTCACACCACCACCACGTCGAGGCCCACGTTGCCCTTCCCCATCCTTCCGATCCCCACCTCTCTGTCCATCCCCGCCTCTCTCTCTATCCCCACCAGCATTAGCCCCACCCACTTTAGATTCCAAATACCTTTCATTAGTTTCAGCCATCCCATTCACCTTCTCGATCAAGCCAATCGTTAATTGTTGTAATTTGGTTAATTCTTGTTTTGATAAGATCACAACTTTACTAATTTGATCTAAACTGGCTCCAACTAATTCTTCATTCCATAACATCTTGGATACGATTGAAGTTACAGTCGATTCTGGAAGTTGGAAACTTGTGGATAAGTATTCGAGTGAGATTGATGAGTAGTATGCTGAATAAGTAAACAGATATGTTCGAAGGGCTTCTTCTTGAATTTTCCTGTATCAGATCAAGGAAGATTGCTTGATCAGATTCGAGAGCCCAAAAAATAGATCAAGTGGTTACGAAAATCCTTACCTAGTCATCATCGCCTTCAATGCTTCTTGATTTGGCATAAGAGACCAAATCTTAATCCCATTAATCAATTCCACACATTTAGGCCAATCACCGGTTTGCAAAGCTTTAGAAGCTTGCATGATATGATCCCGTTTGTTCTCCGGAGGACCGGTAAAGACTTGTCGTTCAGCATAATCAAACATTCTTCTAAACGTACGAGAGATTTGACGTTTTCTTAAATCGGGATCATTACCGGCTTGTGCTAAATTAGGGATTTCAAGTAACATTGATGAAACTAAATAGGCACATTCTAACAATTCTAAATTGATATGCATATGGAATGGTAATTGTCGTTGTCGCTCAATCTTTTCTTGTTCGGGTGTTAATTGTGAATACCTTTGGGCTTGCACTCCTTGGGCTAATAATTCTTTGACTCGTTGTGAAGCAAAGATGTCTTGTAATGTCGATTGACTTTCTTTGATTAAACCGATCCTGAAAGCAGATAGACCAAGTTGAACTACTGTTCGGTTGAACATGATTTGAGTGCCTACATCAGCCCCATTGACAGTCTCTTGTAGATGTGACATCAACAGCATATCACGCGCAGTGTAATATTCATCATGTAAGGCGTAGTTGTAGATGTGACAAAGCATAGCTCGGGTTCGTAGGAGTGAGACCTTAGTCTTGTATAGATAAACACAGAGCAAATGAACTAGACTCGATGATGAATAAGCCGATGCGTTTGTGGTAGAAGGTCGAGGTAGGGTGACGATCTTGGATGGTAGATCGGGTGCAGCTAGTTCTAGAGCTTGAACTACGGCATCAGGCTTCAAGAATGAGATCTGAGTTAGGAAGGCTCAACATCATTGAATACGAACATTGAGGGAACTCACTTTGCAATAAACATGTTCTAGTCGTCGCATCACTGCTTTTCCACTAGCATCTACCAACTCAATACTTTCAAAGTAACTTTGAGCCCGAACAATAGTAGCATAGATTTCCTTTTCGTCTTTGAGTCGTTCAATATATTCACTTGTATGAGGATCGATGTTTTGTAAACTTTTAGTAAACTCGTCATCCAATCGATCAAGTAGACTACTAATACTACCTCGTACTTCTAATTTCTTAGAACCATCTTCAAGTGGCGCACGTTCTTCTTGATCATCATAGTCTTCAGTTTCTTCTTTCACAACATAGTGTGGCTCAGCAGTAAGAAGGATGATCAATTCATCTAATCGATTACGAGCAGACTTCCAATTCTCACTTGGCATATGACTAACAGTAGATGGATTATAATCAAATTGACTAGAAACCAAAGCCAATAAGATCCGAATTCGCTGGTAAGTAGTCGCAGAGATGTTCAAGAGTTTCTCGAGAATCATCAATTGCTCTTGTCGATCGGTGTTCTTCTTTCCACGAGCCTCCAACACAGCTTGAAGAGTTTTGAAGATCGAATCAGGAGAGAATGAAAAGGATTTGCCACCCTTGCCAACGATGGTGAAATCGTCATCATCACCCTCTGTTGGCTCACCGGCCGCACCAGTCCCACTCTTCTTGATTTTCTTTTCGATCACGGGAGCAGCTGCATCGGCAGNCTGCCTTTTCAAACGCTTCAGGGTCCTATTGACAATTGAATAAATCAGCGAGACGAACACGAGTGGAGAGAAACTTGAAGAAAAACGATGAACCTCTTTATATTTCTCGAAGATGGCTTCATTCTCCCTAAGAGCCTTTTTAATCTTTTGTTTCATAGTGTTGAATGCTTTTGCATTAGTAGCATTCATTTTCTTTCTAGTGGCCGCATTTGCATTTGTAACCGTTTGTCCTTCTTCCAAACTCAAGATCACTTTGATATAAGGAACAGGTAACGGTTCAGATACGTTAGATTGACGTGTTACAAGACGTGTGAGCTTATCGAATTCTGCAAAGAAACAACAAATAAAGATGTTCGATCGATTCGTCAGCCAAACGTTCATCAGAGTAGAAACGAGTTGAAGAAAAGTCAATGGACTTACCAGCACTAATGACCACCCAATCGTTAATCTTGGTACCATTCTCCATGATCTTCACACTAGCTTCGATCTCATCTTGTCGTTTGGTCTTAGCACTCTTCACAATCCTACGATTCTCATCCTCTGAATCGCTATCAGTATCACTCTCAGCCCCGACCAAAAACTTATTAGCTTTTCCAGGTAGAGCAGTTTTCGGTTTATCATCATCAGAATCCGAATCATCCATATCATCATCATCATCTGAATCTGAATCATCACTATCTGAACCTCCTTTTAAGAATCGATTTTTCAAAGGTGCTGCTGCTTTCTTTTTACCTTCTAATCCTGAATCGGAACCAGAAGCATCTGATAAAAGTTCTTCATCACTGGATGAATCGGAGTCTGAATCTGACCCTACGGTCCTAAAGAATGAAGACATATTTTGGTTGTTGAATTGATTGATTGATTGATTGATTGAGTATTGAATCGAGTGTTGTTTTTCTTGAGCTTTGATCGAGATGTAGTGTAGGTTGAGAAGATTGTAATTAGAGAGGTGATACAATTTCAGACCAAACACGTTCAACACAAAATTTGATCAACTTCAGCCTTTTTCCTTAATTAGGGTTAGGTTCTCTTTAAATTAACTTTCAACAAGTTTTAACACCCAATCTCGGTCCTCATTCGGGTACTTACCCGATTAAAGCCATCATCACACCTCGGTACATCAGTAATCTTAAGTCCTTTGGTCATGATGATCTGAGATTCTTGATAAACACAATTCCACTAAATGGCACCTCATTCTAACTCATCAGTCGATCCAAAACAACAACAAACACCTTTCATCAGTCCTCCTAACACAGTCCTTCATTCGGATATCATCACTGGTTGTAAAGTTTTAGCGCAACGTCTTGACGAAACAGAACCTCGTAAAGCTGAAGTATTAGGTATAAGAGCTAAATTGGTTAGACGATCAAGGTTTTCGAAACCTACGGAGGATAAAGAAAATGTAGCAAAAGAAGATAAGGAGGAAGACAAAAGAGAATTTTAGTTGGGTTTAGGTTCTCTGCGTTTTTCTATTTGATTTTCAAGGTGCTTTGGATAGAAACTTATGCATTGTTTCTTGACTTTCAGTTTACATTGGGTTGGCTATAATAAACGCTTGGACGAATGGGTCGTCGGGTCTCGAGTTCATTTGGATCAATCGATCGAATGGCCTATAATCACACCCACCCCGTCGACTTCATCAACACCTTCAACACCTTCTAGCGGTAAACAATCACGTAAATCGACGGTCAAACGTGACGCAGTGAATTCAGGAAAATTACGAAAGGTTGCACTCAAGAACGCACAAAAGCTTACTAAACAACAACAGAAGAAACGAGAAGAGAGTCATGAAGAACAACGTCTGGATGATGATTCAAGTCAGCCTATGGTGATTGATTCAGAGAGTGCAGTGAGTGATGAAGACGAAGATGAAGAGGAAGATGAATTAGAAGGCGATCATGAACAAAGCACGTTTTCAAAAGAAGATGAGATTGAAAAACTAAGAACTTCCGGTAGTATGACTCAATCACATCATGAAATCTCAAGAGTGAAGAACTTAGATCGAATTCAAATGGGAAAACATGAAGTAGAAGCTTGGTATTTCTCACCATACCCCATCGAATTTGCTCATATCCCAATCTTATACATATGTGAATTTTGTTTATCGTTTTATGGATCGGAATCTCAAATCCATCGACATCGGATGAAATGTAATTTATTACATCCACCTGGTAATGAAATTTATAGATCAGATGATATCCATTTTTTCGAAATCGATGGTAGAAGACAAAAGACGTGGTGTAGGAACCTATCACTCTTAAGCAAATGTTTCTTGGATCATAAAACACTTTATTATGATGTGGATCCGTTTATGTATTATGTGATGTGTTTACGTGATTCGAATGGGTTACATATGATTGGATATTTTTCAAAAGAAAAAGAATCGGCTGAAAATTATAATGTCGCTTGTATCCTTACTTTACCTCAATATCAACGTCATGGGTTTGGAAAACTATTGATCGAATTTAGTTATGAACTTAGTAAGAAGGAAGGTAAACTAGGTTCACCTGAAAAACCTTTGAGTGATTTAGGTTTGTTAAGTTATCGAGCTTATTGGGAAGAAATCATTGTAGGATTCATTTTGGAATGTGTTAGTAGGAATGAAGATGTTAGTATTGATGAAATCGCTCAGAAGACTGCGATTGTTCATGGGGATGTGATGCATGTTTGTCAAACGTTACAGATGTTGAAATAGTAAGTCGGCTTCAATTGGATTCCGTCGGTATAAAAACACATCAACTAATTCTGTATGGCTTGGTTCTTTTAGTCATGATAAACAACATGTGATCTGTTTATCAGACGCAATCATCGAAAGACATGAACGAAATCAGAAAAAGAAAAGAAGAAGAATCCAACCTAGTCAATTATGTTGGAAACCACCAGTGTTTTCGAGGGCACAACTTCAATTTGGATTTTAGATTATGAATGTTTTGGGGGATTAGATTGACTTGTACTGATGTAAAGTTTTTAGGCGGATAGTGGACTTCTCTCTTGTGTCATAAAAATGTGTGTTTTGTAAGGCAATATATTGGTGAATCTCAGGGAAAATCTGGTCTTACCTTGAGCATATATAAAGGTAGGTCTGATCACCTTTCAAATAAACAAGCACCATTGACGTAAGACTCAGACTTTCAATCTAAGAAACATATGCAAGGTAGGTTGACCGAAATAGTATTGTAACCAATTTCGAGATTACATGATGGATTTTTTTCTATCGAACACATCGCCCAGGTCCTCAAGTCTAAGAAGAACCAGATCCCATGAAGTCAATCAGCAACTTTTATGGAGAACCCCAAATTGAACCTTTCGACGGTTAGACATGATTGTTTGGTTCAAGTTCTTTTGAAAGCCATATTACCGTTGTGTAAGCTATATGCCTTACCAGCACTCTTTTATTCCCGGGCTGCGGCTCCTTCAATTTTACTATTCTTCATCGATCTTTGATTTCGTCCAATCCCCTGGGCCTTCTCTAATGTCTTGGTAGATTTCTCTTTCTTATTATTCTCCCAACTTGGAAGTAATAAGTCTCGCAATCCCACTGCAGCAAGCGGCTTTTGGATCACACAACTTTTGGTTGGTGAGGGAACACAACTTTTGGTGGGAAAACTTATCTTCCTGATATTCTTTGCTCACCTAAAAATCCCTTGGGTGAGCTGACTACTTCCCTCCTCTTTTCCGCCTTTTCTATTCACTCATTCATATTGATCTCCGGAAAATGTCATCATTTGAATCCTGTAAGTCACTGTGACAAGTCCAACAATGATCTCCCATCAATGCGAGCCGATCGGTGGAGCATTGGTTAATTCAAAAATAGTCCTTTGTTGATTTAGCTAAGACAGTGTACGCCGTCAAACTTTTCTCTGCGAAGAGGGTCCCTAATTTCCAGTGGGTGTTAGAACACCCTGGTCAGCCATAAGGAGAAAGATTATGACTGAAGGTGACTTTCTTGAAATTTCACTAAGATCGAGAAGACAACTTCTGTTGAAGGTGATTATTTGATCAATCGATCTGCTTGTAACATTCAAAGCTCCCAAACGTTAACAGACAGTCTTCTCGAGGATCCTTTTTCGAAATGAATGAATTCATCAAGAGGTTTTCACAACAAGATTTGTTCCAAACCCATGGAGTGGAAATTGATGATTTTTCTCAAAAATTCACCCACGAAACTCATGTATAGGCAAAAAGCCAAGACTTCGTGTTCCCTTCCAGGAGGGTCTGTAGAGCTCTTCAGGGTCCTCGAAAATTCTCGTAGCTGGTTCTAGTCTATGAAATGATGGTGTAGCCGCCAATGTTGGGGAAGTCAGACTGAGATTTTATTGTTTTCAGGGTTTCCATCTGGGAGAGCTAGTGAAATCTTCGACGACAAATCCACATCGGTTCACAATTTTGCACTTCCCTGGCAGATGAAGAGTCTCCTGGAGTTGCCTATTTAAAGGAACCTTTGTTTGCACATACGAGATTATTACATCCCATTCACTCTCCTTTCCTCCCAGTCTTCTTTAAGTAGCCAAACACGTCCCCCAAAGATCCTCCATTTTCCAATCACTCCTTCAATCCCAGTCCGCTACAATCACTCGAATTTTCCAAATGCAGTCCTTCATTCTTATACTCGCTCTTCTCCAATGTCTCAATGTGATGGGAAAACCTCAAAGTTACCAACACTTGGAAGCTCGTGAGGCGGAGGCGCACGCACCGGTTACCGCCGGTTCGCTTTACAAACGTACCACATCCCCGCCAAACCTGATGACATGTCAAAGCGCTTTCGAGAAAAAAGTCATCAATTTACAGGATTGCAAGAAGTCAGTCCCTAAATATGTTTCACGGTTCCGAGTTAAGCTAATCAATAGTCATCCTTTCAATATCAGGGTTGCTACGACCATGGCATCAAAAAATTTGTCATGCGCCAATTACAAGTCTTGTGCAGTAAGCAAAGAATCTTCACATGTCAAATGAATCATCCTGGGTAGACAGGCTGACAGACTGGGTTTTTGTAGTTGATGACGAGGGCTAGCGTCGGCCAACCACAGGCGGTGCAAGCGTAAGTATACAATCTTCTCAGCCTTATATAGCCTTTTAGATATAAAAGTCATGAACTTGACCCATTGTCTTTTGCAGAACCTCCCCCACCCAGCTCAGATATGCCTTCTCGATGTATTTTGGTGATACTTGTAAAGTGACCCGCCAAGTTAACCCTGTCAGTAACCTGCATACTACCTGTCTGACTGGATATTCTTGACTGAGCTTTCAACATTATTTTCCTACAGCGCTCGAAGGATTTCCCGGTGACTGTCGACAGCAACTTATACCTCACCGCAGGTATATGCGCTGTAGGAGACCCAAGCTGCCCTACTGGTGAACAAGTCACTGCTTGTTCACCTGAGGTCTCTGCCTTCTTGAAAAATTTACCATTGAATCCACAATAGATCAAGATCACTTGCGACAAAATGTGGTCTTTCGAACTTGCTTTGAATTCGCACTTCAAATGCTCCTGTTCATCGTGAAGAATAGTGGACATTTATAGTGTTCCTGATTGTAGTACCATGTTGGATCACATCCAAAACAGACAATGAATTCTTTGGTTTCTCCACGTTATCTTCGAGAAGAAATGTGCAATATGAGAGGCCAATAATCACACATGGTAATAATCAAAGGTCCTAGAACTTGTGACAAATGTAGTGATTCTATTTACCCTTCTGGCATCGACAACCAAGGTCAAATGAGTAGTCTGGACCCTTGTTTCCTCCTTTCCTTTTTCCTCGCTGACTCTTACTCGTCGCAAAGAGAGGGCCGGATCTCCACCTGAGTCACTCAACACCATCATTATGCGCCCGGAATTTTCAATGTGTAACCATCGGTCACGTTCCATTTGGTACTTCTTAAACAATCTCGAAGTGTGTGAACCGAAAACCACCCGGATTACGAAGAATTATCTCGTCTCTCTATGAAGACTTTTCACAAGCAATCAGCTTAAGAGATTGGACTAATTTGTATCTTGTGAAGGCCGTCCACATGAGGGACACGCAAAATACAAGCTTCCATACCTATTCCTTTTTCAAAAGCCGACGAAAGACATAAGTAAGGGGACATAGCTATCAGAGAAGATAACATGACATTTTTACCATTGGAAATGTTGGTTTTACACTTCAAACTCTCTTTTGACAGAATCTTTGGGTGTTATACCTTTCGTCTGGGAATACTTTCTTGTTTGATAAACGTTCATTATCAATGCCTCGCGCACTCCAGAAGATCTTGTCTATCCACCAGGTCAGAGAAGCGAACAACACCAGATTTTTAGTCCTGACACGTTGCTTGGCATCGTGTCCTGAGCCTGCGGGCCGTTGGGAACCCTGGGAAAACTTGAGAACTGCCATCATAGCCAAACAACCTCCAGTGAACCTGCCGTGAATCCTCTTTTGAGGCCAATCAGGGTTCAGATCATGGTAGGATGAAGTTTCATGGGCCCAAAGCATTCTAAGGAGTGGGAACTAGTCGAACAAGGTGGGGTACAAGTGTCGACTTGAGTCTTACTCAATTCCATCACAAACCTACATAAGAGTGGCATTTATTACTCTGAGTAATGTATCTAACCACTCTTCCAGGGTTCAAGGAAGACAGCATAAGATAGATATGAGAATGTAATTAACACTCCCTTGAACGAAATGCAACCGCTCATGGAAAATCGCAACGTAACCATGTTGTAACGTGATGCAATCACAGTCCAAGAAATTGCAAGAAGGATCGAGACTCGAGTCCTTCATCCTCATATCCTGTAAGCTGGATCGGCTACAACTCTTTCCAAGGCTTAAGAATAGCCTTTGACGTCATAGGACTCTCAAGGAATATGTCATGCACAGTCTGATGAGTTGATGATTTCGATGCTGAACTCAAGAGTGATGCGAAAAGGATGATCGTGATGTCATTTGATATGTATGTCGCTCGAAGCGCTACTTTCCGTAGCTTGTTGAGAACCAACAATTTTTTTCGGGCTCTGCTGAGCATGAATTTGGAAATCTTTCAAAAGCATCGGTTGACAAGGTGGTGTGTACATAATCTATGTGATCCAATCGGACTGTGGAGTCTGACTGAGAACTGCGCCATATATGTGGAGCGCTCGGACCCCGGATACCATATGATATGATTCAGCACTGCATATAATTTACACCGCCTTCTTTTTGTAAAAACCACATCCCACTTTATCAATCGTTAAAATACAAAACAACTCAACCTACTCCTTCCCTTCATCGGTCTTCTTCAATTTAGTAAAATGGGTAAATCTCAATCAAAGTTATCACCTGATCAACTCCTTGAACTTCAGAAGAGTACTTACTGTAAGCTAATTCTTGAAACTATGAAACTAGGAAAAACTGAATCTTTACTAACACCTAACCCTGAAACTAGTCGATAAGAAAGAACTACAACAATGGTACCACTCGATTCACTCCCGGTATTGGTATTAGACTAGCACTCCACGTTTCTAAATTTACTTGTTTTGCATCACTTCATAGGTACAAAGGATTTCTCAAGGACTGTCCAAGTGGTGTACTAGATAAACAAGAATTCGCCAGGATTTATAAGCAATTCTTTCCGTTTGGCGACCCAGGACAATTTGCTGATTTTGTCTTCAATGTGTACGTATAGCAGACGTTCCTTTGGACTCCGTGTGAAACTGTCATTGATCTCATTGTCTTTGGTAGATTTGATGAAAATAAGAATGGGACGATCGATTTCAAAGAATTTATCTGTGCTCTTTCAGTCACTTCGCGTGGTCAATTGGATGAAAAGCTGAAATGTTAGTTGAAGAAAAACGTTGAGCATTTCGATATCATACTTGATATTGATCGGAGTTTGTTTTGAACACATAGGGGCCTTCCAGCTATACGATATCGATGGTGATGGCTACATCAGTTACGAAGAAATGCTTCAAATTGTTCGGTCAATTTACAAAGTAAACTTGCCACCACATTTTTTAATCCAGCCGTCGGAGTTCTGATCTTGTGTTGTTGAATAATCTTTAGATGACGGGTCAAATGGTTAAACTACCAGCAGACGAGGATACACCAGAGAAGCGGGTCGATAAAATCTTTCGAATGATGGATCATAATCGAGATCACAAGCTTACGTTAGTTTTCTATATCTCTCTTCAACAAGTCACTACTCAGATCACTCATTTGCTATGAATATCTTGATGGTGACTAGCTATGAAGAATTCAAAGAAGGAAGTAAACAGGATCCAACTATTGTTCAGGCCTTGTCCCTTTATGATGGACGTACGTTCATATCCTCCCAAACGCACGACTATGACCTGATGTTTTCAGCCGGAAACTCAATCTGACTCTCTTTTTGTGTCTCTTTGTAGTCGTTTGAGCGATTCAACCCTGGGCGAGTGGAGCCTTTGGTTCTTTCGACTTTTTGATCCCGAGTTAAAACCACAGAGGCAGTAGATATCCTACGGAGGACACAATTGATGAAAAATTTACATGTTATCTTGTGCTAGTCTTACGAGCAAGGTCTACTAAATCTTCAAGAAAAGCTCAATTGCCTGACCAGTCATCCTTGGTCATTCTTTGTCTCTTTGATCCTCAATTCATCTAGTAATCGTGTACTGTTAAAATGGTGGATAACTTTACTATCTTGTTCTTATCTTCTATCTCGTTTTGTTCCCACTGTTTGCTTTGTTTTTTTGAAACCCCCAGTGGATCCTTTGTTCCTTCTTTCTTTGTATTTCACTTTTCTGATTCCCTCAGTCCTTTGTGTGTGTAGGTAACTTGGCAATGGTATGGATTTCTGTGTGTAGGATAAATGAATTGAAGTAAAGGTGGACCAAAAAATGTTTGTTGTGCTGGTTGAAATTGATGAGCTTTATTCCTGTGACTCATTTTTTTCCAAGGCTGAGATGTGGCTTTGAGTGTGCCCCATTTGAAAGCTTTGGTTAGACACGGAATCTGGTAGCTTTCAACTTCAATGAATGCCATGTAACGGACTGCAATTGATACCCTTGCCCTCTACCACCTCTACTGACCTTTTTGCATATAGTCGGAATGCCAAAAGTCCAGCAACCTATGTTGCTTTGGTTTTTGTGTGCTTTTATTGGTTGCTGTTGTGTTGTAATGATTCTTGAGGATCCTGATCTTTATGACACTTCTCATGCCCATAGTTCACAATCATTCATTCTACAGAGGCAAATTCTCTGAGGCCTCAAGACAGGACCATAGGCTTTGAAGTGAACTTCAAAGGAAGATAAAATACAACTCAATACTCCTAGTGTCACGCCCGGAAAAAACATTCAACAAGTGAGAATCGTAGGGAATGGGTATAATCTACTGTTTCTAATTGTTAAAGTGATGTGTAATACCCCAAACCCTTGAATTGAAAGATTTGAGCATTTGAAGTGAATAATGAGGATTTCTATGTTCACCTCAAGTGTGAAACTTTGAGTATGGGTGGAGAGGAGTAAATATCAACTTGCTTGAATGACAGCTGTTGAAAGCAACAAGGGACTTTGTTAAGTGAGAGTACAACAGTGAGTTTCCTTTATAAGCATGGTGATGGTTGCACCAAATCCTGTGCTAATACACCATGGAGGGGCTTTGGAGTAGAAATTGGTCTGACCAGGTCTGAGATTGGTCAGAGCTGTAAACCACCTACATACCGTCCAGCAGGCCAGCTGCTGGCGGCCTACAGTTGCTCCAGTCACCTCTCAACCCAACAAGTGTTTGATAGCCTAATGGCTACAAAAGCACTTAAAACAATGCAATAAAAAAGAAAAAAACCACAACCTCCCTGCAAAAACAAAATTTATTTACACAACATCACATACAATACACCTCCTAATGAATGATGTGTGATAAGTCATTTCTGGGGTAAGGAAGGTTAGTCTAAATCACAAATGACTTGGTGAGACAATTGGCTGGGCCATTTTTTTCAAACCTCAGATTTGGGTCTGGATACTTAAGTAGCTAATATTAAGTACCTAAGCACCTGATATTGGGTACTTAATTACCTAATGATAAGTACATTAAGTACTTAAATAAAAGCTCAAAACTCAAAAACTTTGCCAAAAACAACTCCATGGTATAACATTTTCTAAAAATGATGGCACCTCTGGCTTGGTCACAAGACAAATCCATGCGCTGTGGTGAGTTGAAACTCGTG